>CM033026.1:32296057-32418707 GCA_019207045.1 Branchiostoma floridae x Branchiostoma belcheri | reverse complement strand
CCTAACCCTAACCTAACCCTAACCCTAACCCTAACCCTAACCCTAACCCTAACCCTAACCCTACCCTAACCCTAACCCTAACCCTAACCCTAACCCGAACCTAACCCCTACCCCTAACCCTAACCTAACCCTTAACCCTAACCCTAACCCTAACCCTAACCCTAACCCTAACCCTAACCCTAACCCTAACCCTAACCCTAACCCTAACCCTAACCCTAACCTAACCCTAACCCTAACCCCCCCCCCCCCAACCCACCCGCCTAACCCTAACCCTACCTACCCCTAACCCTAACCCTACCCTAACCCTAACCCTAACCCTAACCCTAACCCTAACCCTAACCCTAACCTAACCCTAACCCTAACCCTAACCCTAACCCTAACCCTAACCCTAACCCTAACCCTAACCCTAACCCTAACCCTAACCCTAACCCTAACCCTAACCCTAAACCCTAACCCTACCCTAACCCTACCCTAACCCTAACCCTAACCCTAACCCTAACCCTAACCCTAACCCTAACCCTAACCTAACCCTAACCCTAACCCTAACCCTAACCCTAACCCTAACCCTAACCCTAACCCTAACCTAACCCTAACCCTAACCCTAACCTAACCCTAACCCTAACCCTAACCCTAACCCTAACCCTAACCCTAACCCTAACCCTAACCCTAACCCTAACCCTAACCCTAACCCTAACCCTAACCCTAACCCTAACCCCTAACCCTAACCCTAACCCTAACCCTAACCCTAACCCTAACCCTAACCCTAACCCTAACCCTAACCCTAACCCTAACCCTAACCCTAACCCTAACCCTAACCCTAACCCTAACCCTAACCCTAACCCTAACCCTAACCCTAACCCTAACCCTAACCCTAACCCTAACCCTAACCCTAACCCTAACCCTAACCCTAACCCTAACCCTAACCCTAACCCTAACCCTAACCCTAACCCTAACCCTAACCCTAACCCTAACCCTAACCCTAACCCTAACCCTAACCCTAACCCTAACCCTAACCCTAACCCTAACCCTAACCCTAACCCTAACCCTAACCCTAACCCTAACCCTAACCCTAACCCTAACCCTAACCCTAACCCTAACCCTAACCCTAACCCTAACCCTAACCCTAACCCTAACCCTAACCCTAACCCTAACCCTAACCCTACCCTAACCCTAACCCTAACCCTAACCCTAACCCTAACCCTAACCCTAACCCTAACCCTAACCCTAACCCTAACCCTAACCCTAACCCTAACCCTAACCCTAACCCTAACCCTAACCCTAACCCTAACCCTAACCCTAACCCTAACCCTAACCCTAACCCTAACCCTAACCCTAACCCTAACCCTAACCCTAACCCTAACCCTAACCCTAACCCTAACCCTAACCCTAACCCTAACCCTAACCCTAACCCTAACCCTAACCCTAACCCTAACCCTAACCCTAACCCTAACCCTAACCCTAACCCTAACCCTAACCCTAACCCTAACCCTAACCCTAACCCTAACCCTAACCCTAACCCTAACCCTAACCCTAACCCTAACCCTAACCCTACCCTAACCCTAACCCTAACCCTAACCCTAACCCTAACCCTAACCCTAACCCTAACCCTAACCCTAACCCTAACCCTAACCCTAACCCTAACCCTAACCCTAACCCTAACCCTAACCCTAACCCTAACCCTAACCCTAACCCTAACCCTAACCCTAACCCTAACCCTAACCCTAACCCTAACCCTAACCCTAACCCTAACCCTAACCCTAACCCTAACCCTAACCCTAACCCTAACCCTAACCCTAACCCTAACCCTAACCCTAACCCTAACCCTAACCCTAACCCTAACCCTAACCCTAACCCTAACCCTAACCCTAACCCTAACCCTAACCCTAACCCTAACCCTAACCCTAACCCTAACCCTAACCCTAACCCTAACCCTAACCCTAACCCTAACCCTAACCCTAACCCTAACCCTAACCCTAACCCTAACCCTAACCCTAACCCTAACCCTAACCCTAACCCTAACCCTAACCCTAACCCTAACCCTAACCCTAACCCTAACCCTAACCCTAACCCTAACCCTAACCCTAACCCTAACCCTAACCCTAACCCTAACCCTAACCCTAACCCTAACCCTAACCCTAACCCTAACCCTAACCCTAACCCTAACCCTAACCCTAACCCTAACCCTAACCCTAACCCTAACCCTAACCCTAACCCTAACCCTAACCCTAACCCTAACCCTAACCCTAACCCTAACCCTAACCCTAACCCTAACCCTAACCCTAACCCTAACCCTAACCCTAACCCTAACCCTAACCCTAACCCTAACCCTAACCCTAACCCTAACCCTAACCCTAACCCTAACCCTAACCCTAACCCTAACCCTAACCCTAACCCTAACCCTAACCCTAACCCTAACCCTAACCCTAACCCTAACCCTAACCCTAACCCTAACCCTAACCCTAACCCTAACCCTAACCCTAACCCTAACCCTAACCCTAACCCTAACCCTAACCCTAACCCTAACCCTAACCCTAACCCTAACCCTAACCCTAACCCTAACCCTAACCCTAACCCTAACCCTAACCCTAACCCTAACCCTAACCCTAACCCTAACCCTAACCCTAACCCTAACCCTAACCCTAACCCTAACCCTAACCCTAACCCTAACCCTAACCCTAACCCTAACCCTAACCCTAACCCTAACCCCCTAACCCTAACCCTAACCCTAACCCTAACCCTAACCCTAACCCTAACCCTAACCCTAACCCTAACCCTAACCCTAACCCTAACCCTAACCCTAACCCTAACCCTAACCCTAACCCTAACCCTAACCCTAACCCTAACCCTAACCCTAACCCTAACCCTAACCCTAACCCTAACCCTAACCCTAACCCTAACCCTAACCCTAACCCTAACCCTAACCCTAACCCTAACCCTAACCCTAACCCTAACCCTAACCCTAACCCTAACCCTAACCCTAACCCTAACCCTAACCCTAACCCTAACCCTAACCCTAACCCTAACCCTAACCCTAACCCTAACCCTAACCCTAACCCTAACCCTAACCCTAACCCTAACCCTAACCCTAACCCTAACCCTAACCCTAACCCTAACCCTAACCCTAACCCTAACCCTAACCCTAACCCTAACCCTAACCCTAACCCTAACCCTAACCCTAACCCTAACCCTAACCCTAACCCTAACCCTAACCCTAACCCTAACCCTAACCCTAACCCTAACCCTAACCCTAACCCTAACCCTAACCCTAACCCTAACCCTAACCCTAACCCTAACCCTAACCCTAACCCTAACCCTAACCCTAACCCTAACCCTAACCCTAACCCTAACCCTAACCCTAACCCTAACCCTAACCCTACCCTAACCCTAACCCTAACCCTAACCCTAACCCTAACCCTAACCCTAACCCTAACCCTAACCCTAACCCTAACCCTAACCCTAACCCTAACCCTAACCCTAACCCTAACCCTAACCCTAACCCTAACCCTAACCCTAACCCTAACCCTAACCCTAACCCTAACCCTAACCCTAACCCTAACCCTAACCCTAACCCTAACCCTAACCCTAACCCTAACCCTAACCCTAACCCTAACCCTAACCCTAACCCTAACCCTAACCCTAACCCTAACCCTAACCCTAACCCTAACCCTAACCCTAACCCTAACCCGCACTCCCGCGGCCCGGGCGACCCCTACCTTACCCACCCTGATAGGAAGGTAGCGTCAAGCCCCCTTGATAGCTTCAGGTGTCTACACACCCTCCTCACATCTGCTTGAAGAAATCTGAACTCACTCAGTAGCTGCACTACACTAAACCTAACCCTAACCCTAACCCAATCCCTAAGTCAGATTCTTAGAGGAGATCAAGAATGCTAACTCACCTTACTAGGGAGTACCCATAACCCTAACCCTAACCCTAACCCTAACCCTACCGGCTCCGAAGAGTAAGAAGGAGAGGCAAGCGGCGACTTGCCTTTGGAAGAATTCGTCGTCACCTGCAACGGGCTGCATAGATAACACTGCACGAAATCAATAATTTCCAGGTGTTTCAAGGGACTTACACACCTGTGAAATGTTCTGTGTCCTGGCTGTGTACATGACTTTCCTGGTTCGGCGTGTAATGTCCTTGTTTTTTTCTTACATACCCGGACTCGCGCTTGTACAGGAATTTCTAGGACCCTTACACCAGACGTGTAGGGGAAATAGGCAGACAAAGGCTTGGCGGTGCCTATTCTCAAAGCCAAGCTTGGGTCGCGGGTTTACTGTTTACGGCAACTACTACCCCTGCAACCCAGCCTAGGCTATGCTTGGACAATTAATAAGCAATGAGGTTTACATTTTAAACACAAAATAAGGGGAGTGTCGGGGGGTATTGAATGGTTGGTATGTCTACCCGTGACATCGTCTGACAGAACAAAGTGGAACAAAATACAACTATAAAAAGAAACGACATCCACATTTTTAGGAATACAATCAAGGTCAGAAAGAAAGGTCTACAAAATACTAAAAAAAAAACAATCATAATTAATGAAGCTGTGATTTGTTTGGCCCGATATTTCCAACTTATTTGGAAATCCTACGGTCGGCGCGTATTGAACGGGCCATTCATATTCATTTCTACATGTCGGAAATAAATAAATGCTAGGGATAGATCTTGGCTTATAAATAGGAAAGTATGTCTTAAACCAAGGAGGTTTCAACTTCCTACAAACTCGTCATTTTCATTACATAAACAGCAGTTCGTTAGCCGGATGTGTATTGCATTGTCTAGCGCAGACAAAGGCCATAAACACCCAGCGTTCATTGAATCATTCTTATTTCTTCTTTAATCATTTTGCACTCACACTGAGATTCTGTTTCAAGATACATAAATCTGAACTGCTGCAATAGACTTCTGCGTGTATCGCGATAATCAGTTACGTGATCTGCCCCCTTTGTATGAAGAGGAAAATAAACTAACCAAAGAAGTTTAATTTGGAAATTTGTAAACTAGTGATGTACGATGTTTTTATAGTAAGAGTGCCTGTCGCGTCATAGCGAGGAAGTTGAACTGAAACGACGTTGGACATAGGGAAAACATAGGACTGCGATCTGATTTATGGGCAGCTTTTTGTCAAAAGAATAGAGAGAACACGGGACAAAATACAGTCCATTTTCTTGGTTACTGTCTCTAACTTTGGCTACTGTCGACGCACAAACTGAGTGAAATGATCTATGTTAAGATATAACCTCCTTGACTCGATGTACTAAATTTTTTCCCGGGTTATGTTGTTGATTGTACAAACTAAATGACAACGTTGAACGTTAAATTTCTACCGATGTTTCAAGCTGTTGATAATCACAGCGGCATGTTTCACATCTTTCTAGGCAGGTATTGTTTTACTGTGAAGTGAAATACGGGTAATCAGGCAGCTCAAACAACCTCCTTGACGTGATTGTAACAATAGACATCATGGCTGGTACTAGCGGTAGTTCACAGCTCTTTGTGTCTGTGCCCATGCAAATTCTTCAGAAAAAGCCAATAGAATTTCTCCTCGCACAATTATAGGGTCAAACCTTCGGCCAATCAACGTGCCAGTCACAATTTTCAAATTCTTCAGTTGAGTTGGTATTGTGAATTCCGCGTCTTTGCGTGTGGATGTGCGTTCTTGCTGTCCAAGTGTGTCTATATACCAGGGTGCGTTATCTGGTGGTACCGAGGAACATTGGTCATTATTTTACATCAGCAAGGAGTTTCTACTCAAGATCGCGGAACAGGACGACAGGACGTCAGCTGCAACTAATAATAACAGGACCACCGTCGGGCCAAAGTTCTCTCCCATGGCTTCAAGGATCAAGGAACTTCCGTATACAACTGTAGCGATGATATTGCAGTCGGCATTTGACTTTGCTTTCGACGGAAATAGTGCGGAGGAATATCGAAACGGCTCTCATGTTTGGGTAGCGAAACCACCCTCCTCTAGGAACGACAACTGTATCACCTAGACTCCCTTGCAGTCTTCGGAACGGGGCTGTTTTTTTTTGGGGGGGGGGCGTTGTTCCGCGATTTTCAACGTTGACTAGTCGACTATGTTCTTTTGTTCCGGGAAAGGGAGTTTGCCGAGGAAGGGAGTTTGCTATGGAACTGAGTTTGCCGTGATACTGATAGCGAGTCTTTGGCCCGTCCGAAGACTCGCTATCACGGCAAACTCCCTTCCACGGCAAACTCCCTTTCCCGGCACAAGAGAACATAGTCAACGTTGAAAGTCGCGGACCAAAGCCCCCCCCCCCCCCCCCCTAAAAAAACCCCAGCCCCGTTCCAAAGACTGCAAGGGAGTCTATGTACTACCCTGCATGCCGTCAAGAAGTGCATACTAGTAGCCTACGAAGACTAGAAGACAACAAGAGACCAGCCGGCATTCTATGACATACAAAAGGCACTCGCGACTTCAACCTATCATACACACGAACAAACACTAATAAAATTGTCTTGTTTCAATATGAATAAATATATGGTGCTATTACAGAATAAGAAATGCGAGTAATAAACTGCCGAATAAATGGGGAGGGGGGCAAAATCCAGAAGGGGGGGGGGGCGTTAGATCTCTCGACGCCACTTTCCATGACAAAAGGGATGCACTGGGTGAGGCAGACCGGGGAAAGATAATTAGGTGGTAATTGGCCGCTAATGTATGCATATTCCGCCAACACACAATGCAACACACGGCTCATGTCCTGTTGTGTAAGGTTGTTTCAAGGGAATCTGTAAGGGTATTTCAAGCCCTTTACACGTCCTGCACACAGAAATGGTTCGTTTCCGCGAGATTCTAGGACATGTAAAGGACTGTACACGTCTCGTTTGCAGGCATGAAACCTCCGGATTTTGAAGGACATGTTTAATTTCCAGGACTGTGTAAGTCAGTTTCCATCCTGGAAATGAGGCTTTTCAGGCAGTGTAAAAGCAGGAAGCAACAGACTCATATGGCACCGACAAAGGTAACGAGGACCAGCAGAGTTCTGTCTACAATTAATCAAGATCAATCAAGGCAAGAAGCAAACAGAGTGTGACATTTCGTAACGACCTCGTATCATTCTGTCTATTAACTGATTCGTTCACCTACTTAACAAAAACCTTACCCCAAAATCTGAAAATTGCTCCGCCCGTTATCAGTCTCAAAAACAGTGATGCGGTCAGATATCCTTCCGCATACCCAATCCTAACTTAATTTGTCGAATCTGCTGTATACCTAACCCTAACCCTAACCCTAACCCTAACCCTAACCCTAACCATAACCGCGACCCAAAATGAGGATTTTCAAACAGTGTCCGAAATAGGCAAACTATGGTATCTTTGGAAAGCTCTCTTGGTGGGGAGTTGAATGCTGCAATCCGCTTTTGGATAGCTCTTTTTGTTGTCGAGTTATTCCCGTTTAAAGTTAAGCACCGATTACAGTAACCCAAAATGTGAAATTTTGAAAAGTGTCCGAAATAGGCAAACTATGGTATCTTTAACCCTCATCCGACCGTATGGGGTCATTTTTGACCCCAGGCGTATATTTTAATCTGCCATATCAACATTTTTCATCAGAGAAAAAATTCCTTCCATTAATTTGTTTGTATACATGTCTTACAACATCTACCAATTTTTCGCCGAGTTTTGCCCATTATTGTATAAGCTATACTTGAAAGTTTGTGTCTTGTTCGGTGGGGTCAAAAATGACCCCAGCCAATTATGAATCATTAATTACATAAATATCAAGATATTTCAATAAAATAAAAGGCATTCCTCATTATTGCTATTGCAGCAACAGGTTATAGTTGCTTAGATGAGTAAACACCAAATATTTTGAAAGAAATTTAGTATTTTAGTGTAAAACACAGTTTTTCGACATTCTGCATAAATTATGATAATACGCACTAATTACCTATGCTAATGAAAGTTAAAATGTTTCTAATTAATTAAAAAACAATATATGGACAGAATGTGCAGAAGGAACCTACAAGAAAGATCTTTGCGGGAAAATAGACAAGAGTTATTGTATGTATATGTTTAGATGGCGGAATATGGTGCATAATTAAGTAATAAATTCGTTACTTTTCACAAATATTGTATTTTTTCTTGTTAAAGAACATTATTATGCTATCAGCATTATTGCATCACCACAATTATTGTTTAGAAATTGATAAAACAAAACAGTGTTTAAGTAAGTTTAGTATGGTAGATTTTCAGAGCAAATGTGGGTTTTCCTCATTTTCTGCATAAATTATGATAATGAGTAATAACTACTGACACCAAAACTTGTCAAAATATTTTTCATAGGTTAGTGAAACAGTAAATACATAGAAATGACAAAATAAGCCAGCAGAATTATGTCTATGAGCAAAACAAAATGGGGTCAAAAATGACCCCATACGGTCAGATTCGTCGTAAAAATGTAACGGTCGGATGAGGGTTAAAAAGGTCTCTTAGTGGGGAGTTGAATGCTGCATTCCGCTTTCGGATAGCTCTTTTTGTTGTCGAGTTATTCCCGTTTAAAGTTAAGCACCGATTACAGTAACCTTAAATGTGGATTTTTCAAAAGTGTCCGAAATAGGCAAACTATGGTATCTTTGGAAAGGTCTTTTGGTGGGGAGTTGAATGCTGCAATTCGCTTTCGGATAGCTCTTTTTGTTGTCGAGTTATTCCCGTTATTAGCTAAGTCCCCCTAACCGCGACCAAAAATGTGGATTTTTAAACAGTGTCCGAAATAGGCAAACTATGGTATCTTTGGAAAGCTCTCTTGGTGGGGAGTTGAATGCTGCAATCCGCTTTTGGATAGCTCTTTTTGTTGTCGAGTTATTCCCGTTTAAAGTTAAGCACCGATTACAGTAACCTTAAAGGTGGATTTTTGAAAATTGTCTGAAATAGGCAAACTATGGTATCTTTGGAAAGGTCTCTTGGTGGGGAGTTGAATGCTGCAATCCGTCTTCTGATAGCTCTTTTTGTTGTCGAGTTATTCCCGTTTAAAGTTAAGCACCGATTACAGTAACCTAAAATGTGGATTTTTGAAAAGTGTCCGAAATAGGCAAACTGTGGCGTCTTTAGAAAGGTCTCTTGGTGGGGAGTTAAATGCTGCAATCCGCTTTCGGATAGCACTTTTTGTTGTCGAGTTATTCCCGTTTAAAGTTAAGCACCGATTACAGTAACCTAAAATATGGATTTTTGAAAAGTGTCTGAAATAGGCAAACTATGGTATCTTTGGAAAGGTCTCTTGGTGGGGAGTTGAATGCTGCAATTCGCTTTCGGATAGCTCTTTTTGTTGTCGAGTTATTCCCGTTATTAGCTAAGTCCCCCTAACCGCGACCAAAAATGTGGATTTTTGAAAAGTGTCCGAAATAGGCAAACTATGGTATCTTTGGAAAGCTCTCTTGGTGGGGAGTTGAATGCTACAATCCGTTTTCGGATAGCTCTTTTTGTTGTCGAGTTATTCCCGTTATTAGCTGAGTCCCCCTAACCGCGACCCAAAATGTGGATTATTAAACAGTGTCCGAAATAGGCAAACTATGGTATCTTTGGAAAGGTCTCTTGGTGGGGAGTTGAATGCTGCAATCCGCTTTTGGATAACTCTTTTTGTTGTCAAGTTATTCCCGTTTAAAGTTAAGCACCGATTACAGTAACCTAAAATGTGGATTTTTGAAAAGTTTCTGAAATTGGCAAACTATGGTATCTTTGGAAAGGTCTCTTGGTGGGGAGTTGAATGCTGCAATTCGCTTTCGAATAGCCCTTTTTGTTGTCAAGTTATTCCCGTTTAAAGGTAAGCACCGATTACAGTAACCCAAAATGTGGATTTTTGAAAAGTGTCTGAAATAGGCAAACTATGGTATCTTTGGAAAGGTCTCTTGGTGGGGAGTTGAATGCTGCAATCCGCTTTTGAATAACTCATTTTGTTGTCAAGTTATCCCCGTTATTAGCTAAGTCCCCCTAACCGCGACCAAAAATGTGGATTTTTGAAAAGTGTCTGAAATAGGCAAACTATGGTATCTTTGGAAAGGTCTCTTGGTGGGGAGTTGAATGCTGCAATCCGCTTTTGGATAACTCTTTTTGTTGTCAAGTTATTTCCGTTTAAAGTTAAGCACCGATTACAGTAACCTAAAATATGGATTTTTGAGAAGTGTCTGAAATAGGCAAACTATGGTATCTTAAGAAAGGTCTCTTGGTGGGGAGTTGAATGCTGCAATCCGCTTTCGGATAACTCTTTTTGTTGTCAAGTTATTTCCGTTTAAAGTTAAGCACCGATTACAGTAACCTAAAATATGGATTTTTGAGAAGTGTCTGAAATAGGCAAACTATGGTATCTTAAGAAAGGTCTCTTGGTGGGGAGTTGAATCACGGCACGAAAAACGGTATTTAAGGATGCTGAAACCATGCGTAATGTTGACGTATTTTCCTCCTTTACGGATCTATACACCACTTATACGAGTACGTAAATATTGCCTTTAAGTGGTCTTTCTGTAGGTCCGTGTTAGTCCTTATTTTCCGGTTTTCCCGTTGTCTTTCAGCAGCTTAAAGATGTCGTAAATGATTTTTAAAAACACCTTAAAACTTGTTTAAAGTTCACGTTTATTTGATCTAAAGCCTCTTTACGTCTCATATACAATTGCATTAAGTGGATTATAACGTGTGTTTTAGTGCCTTTTCAGCAGCTTAAAGTTGCCATAAATACTTATTAAAACGCCCTTAAGACATGTTTAAACTTCACGTATATTTGATCTAAAGCCTATTTACGTCTCATATACGTGTACATTAAGAGGATTATAACGTGTGTTTAGGTGCCTTTTCAGCAGTTTAAAGTTGCCATAAATACTTATTAAAACGCCCTTAAGACATGTTTAAACTTCACGTATATTTGATCTAAAGCCTATTTACGTCTCATATACGTGTGCATTAAGTGGATTATAACGTGTGTATAGGTGCCTTTTCAGCAGCCTAAATTTGCCATAAATACCTATTATAACGCCCTTAAGACTTGTTTAAACTTCACGTTTATTTGATATAAAGCCTGTTTACGTCTCATATACGTGTTCATTAAGTGGATTATAACGTGTGTTTAGGTGCCTTTTCAGCAGCTTAAATTTGCCATAAATACTTATCAAAACGCCCTTAAGACATGTTTAAACTTCACGTTTATTTGATCTAAAGCCTATTTACGTCTCATATACGTGTGAATTAAGAGGATTTAATGTGTCTATATTTTTCTTTTTAGCAGCTTTAAGTTGTTATAAATACGTACCAAAACACCCTTAAGACATGTTTAAAGTTCCCTCTGTACGTCTCATATACGTGTGCATTAAGGTGTGGATAAGTGCCATTTTAGGAGAATAATCATTAGCACATTTCAAAGCAAGAAAATACAATGGATGAAACTTTAAAATTTTATTGAATTACGAGAAAATATTACATGGAAAAGTAAAAAAAAACCTACAGCCTACTAGGTATTTGTGGCCTTTCATTCTGATGTAGTCGGCAGTTGAAACAATCACAACGGTTGCGCAATTCCGTGCAGCAGTCCACAGTCCCATTTCCAGTGTCGGGTGAAGCGTCTCGGCGTAAGTTAAAAAGAGCACACGTGTACAGTTCCATCTGGTCACCACAGGAATAAGAATCCGGTAAGATCTAGAGGATCCTAGAGTAGTGGCCGATATGACTCGTGTTGTTGGATGGTCCTGGATTCTGTGAACGCGAAACATGTTCAGCTTGCAGTCTCGGCTTCTATTAATCCGGATGGTGCAAGGGCCGTGATTTCCATTCTGTGTCGATTTCCAACAACAACAGCTTGTACAGAATGATAGCCACCTCGTATCTTTGAGTCAAATTCCGTCACCGGGGGTCCTAGGCGGTAAAAGCGGTGTCGCGGCCACAACTTGCGGGCTAGAGCAGGCCCAAACTTTCTTCAATACTTCTCTTCAAAAATGAACGCCTGGAAAATAACCGCTCCTTGTCGTACGTATGGCCCGTAAATTTGAACCCCCCACTCTTTTCTGCCATTGGATACATCCTATCACATGACACATCTGTGCCACAGACGGACCAAGGAAGTTTAACCTCCTTGGACGGACGGAGGCGTGCGCCCCATGGCGAGTACGAAATAACGCTGAATAAATTTACATCTTGCCTGCCCAAACAAACACGAGCAACACGAGAAGACACCGCCTGTGTGCACAAACTGTTCTTTCTCGACGCTTGATTGTAGATAAAGAAATAAACATATTTCGTACATTTACCTGTAGTAAGAACTGCTTGCCGTTTTACAGAGAAAACACAACTCACTGCACAAAACGGTATACCTACTACATCCTTATTCTTCAAGCAGAGGTTGAGTCGCGGAGATATTCATAGCAGTAGTCGGGATTTCTACCGTCTCTTAGCTCGAGTGTCAACATGCTACAAAGAAAACCTCACCCTGATTTAGACCCTGGAATTTCAGAACATATATGCATTATAAAATAAAAAGGAAAGGGTCTCCTCCTGTTCGCATAAACTGCGCTTCAAACATGCCGTATGTTCAGCAGAAAAAGGCACCGTTTCATAAAACCTTTGAGACGGTATTAGCTAATAGATAAAACGGGGGTAGTACCCCCAAGTTTGCTTAAGCTACGCGGATTCAAAGATTAAACATGTCGTATGTTCAACAGAAATACGCAACATTTCATATACGTCTTGGCAACATATAAGCTAAACGGGGGAGGTCTCCCCTAGTTCGCTTAAACTGCGCGGATTCAAAGATTAAATATGTTGTATGTTTTACAGAAATACGCAACATTTCATATACGTTTTGGCAGCATATAAGCTAAACGGGGGAGGTCTCCCCTAGTTCGCTTAAACTGCGCGGATTCAAAGATTTAACTTGTTGTATGTTTTACAGAAATACTCAACATTTCATATACGTCTTGACAACATAAAAGCTAAACGGGGGAGGTCTCCCCTAGTTCGCTTAAACTGCGCGGATTCAAAGATTTAACTTGTTGTATGTTTTACAGAAATACGCAACATTTCATATACGTCTTGACAACATATAAGCTAAACGGGGGAGGTCTCCTCTAGTTCGCTTAAACTGCGCGGATTCAAAGATTTAACTTGTTGTATGTTTTACAGAAATACGCAACATTTCATATACGTTTTGGCAGCATATAAGCTAAACGGGGGAGGTCTCCCCTAGTTCGCTTAAACTGCGCGGATTCAAAGATTAAATATGTCGTATGTTTTACAGAAATACGCAACATTTCATATACGTTTTGGCAGCATATAAGCTAAACGGGGGAGGTCTCCCCTAGTTCGCTTAAACTGCGCGGATTCAAAGATTTAACTTGTTGTATGTTTTACAGAAATACGCAACATTTCATATACGTCTTGACAACATATAAGCTAAACGGGGGAGGTCTCCTCTAGTTCGCTTAAACTGCGCGGATTCAAAGATTAAACTTGTTGTATGTTTTACAGAAATACGCAACATTTCATATACGTTTTGGCAGCATATAAGCTAAACGGGGGAGGTCTCCCCTAGTTCGCTTAAACTGCGCGGATTCAAAGATTTAACTTGTTGTATGTTTTACAGAAATACGCAACATTTCATATACGTCTTGACAACATATAAGCTAAACGGGGGAGGTCTCCTCTAGTTCGCTTAAACTGCGCGGATTCAAAGATTAAACTTGTTGTATGTTTTACAGAAATACGCAACATTTCATATACGTTTTGGCAGCATATAAGCTAAACGGGGGAGGTCTCCCCTAGTTCGCTTAAACTGTGCGGATTCAAAGATTAAACATGTCGTATGTTTTACAGAAATACGCAGCATTTCATATACGTTTTGGCAACATATAAGCTAAAAGGGGGAGGTCTCCCCTAGTTCGCTTAAACTGCGCGGATTCAAAGATTAAACTTGTATGTTTTACAGAAATACGCAACATTTCATATACGTTTTGGCAGCATATAAGCTAAACGGGGGAGGTCTCCCCTAGTTCGCTTAAACTGTGCGGATTCAAATATTAAACATGTCGTATGTTCAAAAGAAATACGCAACATTTCATATACGTTTTGGCAACATATAAGCTAAACGGGGGAGGTCTCCCCTAGTTCGCTTAAACTGCGCGGATTCAAAAATTAAACATGTCGTATGTTCAAATGAAATTCGCAACATTTCATAAACGGCTCAGCAAATATATTAACGGGGGAGGTCTTCCCTTCTTTGCGTAAATGACGGTTCGAAATAAATTATATATATGGCATCCTTCGGTCAATATTGACCATGGTATACGCAACATCTCATATAACGTAAAATAGCGCATATAAGCTAACCGTGAGAGGTTCTCCCCTGTTCGAATTAAACCTTGCGCACAGAAAGTTTGAATACGTCAAATGCTTTCGGAATAGCTAAAAAAACACAGAAGATTATTGTATTTGACTTTGTATTGTATTGTATTTGTATTTGAGGAGGTATAAACATAACATTTTGTACCAGAAAGCGCAATAATTTTCAGTTTTGACTGTTATAAAACAGATGACGCAATGTTTTATCTAACACCAGACAAAGGCTTATTACATTTGACTTAGCCGGTTAACATGTATTTTGTAACAGATCTAGAGAAACGGTATTTGTCCGTTTTGACAGAAAATATTTTTGAGACATTTAAGTTGTCTCTTCGGCATACTAAAATACATGTAAAATTCACGTAAAGAAACACAACAGATTAAGTTAGATTTACAAACCCTGAAATCTTCCGTAAATGCCAAATGTATGTTTCCGATGCCTTTAATATATCTTAAAATCTGCTGAAATATTTCTCCGCCTTTAAGGGCTTTATACGTATCTCTGAAACTTTACTTAAAAAGTTGTTTTCGTGCTGTGAATGCTGCAATCCGTTTTCGGATAGCTCTGTTTGTTGTCGAGGTATTCCCGTTCTTAGCTAAGTCCCCCTAACCGCGACCCAAAATGTGGATTTTTGTAAAGTGTCCGAAATAGGCAAGCTATGGTATCTTTGGAAAGCTCTCTTGGTGGGGAGTTGAATGCTGCAATCCGTTTTCGGATAGCTCTTTTTGTTGTCGAGTTATTACACTTTAAAGTTAAGCACCGATTACAGTAACCTAAAATGTGGATTTTTGAAAAGTTTCTGAAATAGGCAAACTATGGTATCTTTAGAAAGGTGTCTTGGTGGGGAGTTGAATGCTGCAATTCGCTTTCGGATAGCTCTTTTGTTGTCGAGTTATTTCCGTTATTAGCTAAGTCCCCCTAACCGCGACCAAAAATGTGGATTTCTTAAAAAAGGGTCCGAAATAGGCAAACTATGGTATCTTTGGAAAGGTCTCTTGGTGGGGAGTTGAATGCTGCAATCCGTTTTCGGATAGCTCTTTTTGTTGTCGAGTTATTCCCGTTTAAAGTTAAGCACCGATTACAGTGACCTAAAATATGGATTTTTTTAAAGTGTTTGAAATAGGCAAGCTATGGTATCGTTGGAAGTAAGCACCCGATTTTGAAACGGTTTGCAGTTTACAACTCTGTACTAAGATATCTTCTCAATGATAGCCAATTTGACCGACTAGAATACACTCTTAGCAATATTGCATTTATGCACTACCATACCCCTGACCCTGAGCATAGCGGTTAGTGCATAAGTCATATCTCAGGAAGTAAGCACCCGATTTTGAAACGGTTTGCAGTTTACAACTCTGTACCATGATACCTTTTCAATGATACCAAGTTTGACCGAATAGAATAAAGTTTAAGCAATATTGCATTTAAGCACTACCCTAACCCTAACCTTAACCCTAACCATAGCGGTTAGGGCTTAAGTCATATCTCGTCAAGTAAGCACCCGATTTTGAAACGGTTTGCAGTTTACATTTCTGTACCATTATACTGTTTTAATGATACCAAGTTTGACCAACTAGAATACACTCTTAGCAATATTGCATTTAAGCACTACCCTAACCCTGACCCTGAGCATAGTTAGTGTTAGTGCATAAGTCATATCTCAGGAAGTAAGCACCCGATTTTGAAACGGTTTGCAGTTTACAACTTTGAACCATGATACCTCTTCAATGATATCAAGTTTGACCGAATAGAAAAAAGTTTCTACAGTATTGCATTTAAGCACTAACCTAACCCTAACTCTAACCCAATAGGGGTTGTACTAATACCTCCATGGAGCCAGCTCCATATAGCCAGCTCCATGGAGGTATTAATACAACCCTGCGCCCAACCTCCCACCTCCATGGAGCCAGCTCCACGCACTTTGAATGCATAACCACGTTTCACGTTACCTTCAATAGAAATTTATAGTTTTCTTTGAATGCATACAATTGGTTCACGTCACATCAGGAAAAAATTATAGTCCGCTATGGAGACGCCTTGGTAACACATTCTTTCACCTCTTCGAATACATAGATAGGTTTCATTTCCCCTTCAATAGAAATTTATAGTTTGCTACTCTTGTAAACAATAAAAAAAGCCTGCACAGCAACGGCCCACATGCTTTCACCTCTATGCACTTGGAATATATAGACATATTTCATTTTACCATCAAAGGAAATTTAGAGTTCGATTTCTTGTAAACAATAAACAAGCCCACACAGCCACGGCGTACATTCTTCCACCTCTACGCACTTTGAATACTATACATGTTTCACGTCACCTCCAAGGGAAATGTATGGTTCGCTATTCTTGTAAACAATAAACAAGCCCGCACAGTCACGGCGTACATTCTTCCACCTCTACGCACTTTGAATACTATACATGTTTCACGTCACCTCCAAGAGAAATATATGGTTCGATTTCTTGTAAACAATAAACAAGTCCGCACAGCCACGGCGTACATTCTTCCACCTCTACGCACTTTGAAGATTATAAATGTTTCACGTCACCTCCAAGAGAAATATATGGTTCGCTATTCTTGTAAACAATAAACAAGTCCGCACAGCCACGGCGTACATTCTTCCACCTCTACGCACTTTGAATACTATACATGTTCCACGTCACCTCAAAGAGAAATATATGGTTCGATTTCTTGTAAACAATAAACAAGTCCGCACAGCAACGGCCCACATGCTTTCACCTCTATGCACTTGGAATATATAGACATATTTCATTTTACCATCAAAGGAAATTTAGAGTTCGATTTCTTGTAAACAATAAACAAGCCCACACAGCCACGGCGTACATTCTTCCACCTCTACGCACTTTGAATACTATACATGTTTCACGTCACCTCCAAGGGAAATGTATGGTTCGCTATTCTTGTAAACAATAAACAAGCCCGCACAGTCACGGCGTACATTCTTCCACCTCTACGCACTTTGAATACTATACATGTTTCACGTCACCTCAAAGAGAAATATATGGTTCGATTTCTTGTAAACAATAAACAAGTCCGCACAGCCACGGCGTACATTCTTCCACCTCTACGTACTTTGAATACTATACATGTTTCACGTCACCTCCAAGAGAAATATATGGTTCGATTTCTTGTAAACAATAAACAAGTCCGCACAGCCACGGCGTACATTCTTCCACCTCTACGCACTTTGAATACTATACATGTTTCATGTCACCTCCAAGAGAAATATATGGTTCGCTATTCTTGTAAACAATAAACAAGCCCGCACAGCCACGGCGTACATTCTTCCACCTCTACGCACTTTGAAGATTATAAATGTTTCACGTCACCTCCAAGAGAAATGTATGGTTCGCTATTCTTGTAAACAATAAACAAGCCCGCACAGCCACGGCGTACATTCTTTCACCTCTACGCACTTTGAAGATTATAAATGTTTCACGTAACCTCCAAGAGAAATCTATGGTTCGCTATATAGCTATTCTTGTAAACAATAAACAAGGCCGCACAGCCACGGCGTACATTCTTCCACCTCTACGCACTTTGAATACTATACATGTTCCACGTCACCTCCAAGAGAAATATATGGTTCGCTATTCTTGTAAACAATAAACAAGCCCGCACAGCCACGGCGTACATTCTTCCACCTCTACGCACTTTGAATACTATACATGTTTCACGTCACCTCCAAGAGAAATCTATGGTTCGCTATATAGCTATTCTTGTAAACAATAAACAAGTCCGCACAGCCACGGCGTACATTCTTCCAACTCTACGCACTTTGAATCCTATACATGTTTCACGTCACCTCCAAGGGAAATATATGGTTCGCTATATAGCTATTCTTGTAAACAATAAACAAGTCCGCACAGCCACGGCGTACATTCTTGCACCTCTACGCACTTTGAATACTATACATGTTTTACGTCACCTCCAAGAGAAATCTATGATTCGCTCTTCTTGTAAACAATAAACAAGCCCGCACAGCCATGGCGTACATTCTTCCACCTCTACGCACTTTGAATACTATACATGTTTCACGTCACCTCCAAGAGAAATCTATGGTTCGCTCTTCTTGTAAACAATAAACAAGCCCGCACAGCCATGGCGTACATTCTTCCACCTCTACGCACTTTGAATACTATACATGTTTCACGTCACCTCCAAGAGAACTTTGTAGTTTGCTATACTTTTAAACAACAAACAAACAATCCCGCACAGCCACGGTCTTAGATGTTGTTTTCTGAGGTGCTCCTCCAAGTTGTTTTGCTTCATGGGCGCACCATCCGCACAAAGAAGACAGCGACTGTGAAGCAACAACTTTTCATCAAGGTTCCCATCCTGGAGATACGAATTGTGCTTAGAACCCATGGCAGGTTGGGGGTACTCTCACATTTTGAAAACAAAGTTTACTTCGGCAAAACTCTGACGGTCCAAACAGGGAACACCCAGGAATGATATTCACAGCCCACGTGAAAACTTGACTGCAAATTATATCCCTGATCCCGTGAACTTTTACTCAGGCCTGGTACATTCGACTCCTTGGGGATTTCTTGCCAAACGCGCGCGCGCGCGCGCACACACACACACAAACACACACAAACACACACACACACACAAACACACACACACACAAACACACACAAACACAAACACACACACACACACACACGCACACAAACACACACACACACACACACACACACACACCAAACACACCAAACACACACCAATCACACAATATGGGAATAGATAGAAGCTTTATGTGCGAGTAACATCATTTGTATCATAGACTGACATTCTAGATCGTACGACTGCTAGTCAAGCTGTAAACACGGATCACCTCTGTAGTCAAAGTTACATGTATCGTTAATACTGTTGTATACTGTATACTATTGTATAACGTATATTGTAATGTTACCAGGGCTAGCCCTTGATAATAGCCTCAGGCTAGTTGGGTAGCCCTGGCTGTATTTCTCATGATTATACAGCCGAATAAATCAAATCAAATCAAATCAACAATAAAGAATTAAGGGGAATCGACTGCTAGTGTTGACATAATTGTTAAACGAAAAAAATACCCCCTAGTACGATAGAACGACCCAAGCAAGCGGCGCCTTTGTGAAATGTAGCATTTTACTTTGTGCTGTCACAAGACCGCCGATATAGAGCTAACATTACCAGGTTAACGTTCTTATTCTAAAATCAGATAGTAAATTGTCAATCGTTCATTCCCCAAACTAGTGGCCAGTTTGCCGTCAGTACATAATATATTATCTGCGCTTTGGCTTTGGACGTTTTGTCAAAAGTAATACACAATAATGAATAAAAAATGAATAAAAAGACTTCAACTTCATCTCGAAACCCAACCTCTACTTGGAGGGCATTGTTTACGGGACCGTGTACTGAGGAATGCGACACCTCCCTGCTAATCGTTACAAAGAGTTTTACGGCTTGCCCACCGTGAAACTCCCACCGTGGCTTGTCACAGCCTGTAACAATAATCTAGCAGCTCACCGACTGATAACCGGAGGGGGGCCGGGTAGACAATGCTAGTGCCGGAAAAACAAACAATAAAAACATGTATGGATAAGAAGTTGCACAATAATGAAAGGGGTTGCTCCGAAGCCCATGACGAAGTCCCGCGTGGGAGATCTACACCTCCCATCTTCTGTTTTGTTATAGAATATGAGATGTTAATAGAAAATGTCCACTACCCCGAAGGCACCCGTTTGACAAAGGACATTATATAAAAAATAATAGTATTATCTGGTGTATTTTGCATCCCATTTGGTACCCAATGTGTTGAGTAATGAGTCCTCGAGCACGAGACCCCCGTTTTAGGTCCCTCCCGGAAGACGATGATAATAATCTAAAAAAAATTCTAAGATCCACGGTGGCGTAACATAGTATCAAACCCACCTCTACGAAGAATGTTGCATAGCGGACTAATTGTATACATTCAAAGTTCATAGAGCTGGCTCCATGAAACTTATTTTTCGTTTACAAGGGCGGCCCCAAAGCAGACTATATGAATATTTTTTCCTGTGGTGACGAGAACCAATTGTATACATTGAAAGTTCATAGAGCTGGCTCCATGAAACTTGTTTTTCGTTTACAAGGGCGGCCCCATAGCCCCATAGCGGACTATATAAATATTTTTTTTCCTGTGGTGACGAGAACCAATTGTATACATTCAAAGTTCGTAGAGCTGGCTCCATGAAACTTGTTTTTCGTTTACAAGGGCGGCCCCATAGCGGACTAAGATTTTTCCTGTGGTGGCGAGAACCAATTGTATACATTCAAAGTTCATAGAGCTGGCTCCATGAAACTTGTTTTTCGTTTACAAGGGCGGCCCCATAGCGGACTAAGATTTTTCCTGTGGTGACGAGAACCAATTGTATACATTCAAAGTTCATAGAGCTGGCTCCATGAAACTTGTTTTTCGTTTACAAGGGCGGCCCCATAGCGGACTAAGATTTTTCCTGTGGTGACGAGAACCAATTGTATACATTCAAAGTTCATAGAGCTGGCTCCATGAAACTTGTTTTTTGTTTACAAGGGCGGCCCCATAGCGGACTAAGATTTTTCCTGTGGTGACGAGAACCAATTGTTTACATTCAAAGTTCATAGAGCTAACTCCATGAAACTTGTTTTTCGTTTACAAGGGCGGCCCCATAGCGGACTAAGATTTTTCCTATGATGACGTGAACTAACTGTTACTATTCAAAGCGAAATATAAATTTCTTTTGAAGGTGACGTGAACCAATTGTATGTATTCAAAGTGCGTGGAGCTGGCTTTATGGAGCTGGTAGGTTGGGAGCAGGGTTGTACTAATAGCTCCATGGAGCTGGCTCCATGGAGCTGGCTCCATGGAGCTATTAGTACAACTCCTTCTCAAACCCTGGTAACCATTTTGTACCTCTGCTTTAGTCTCTACCGGACTCCGGATCGCTGGGAAATCGTAGAAATGGAACGAATAGAGAATTGAGCCGGCTATATTTCTCTGGCCGGCTTACTCCTCTATTTGTTCCATTTCTACGACTTTCCAGCGATCCGGAGTCTGGTAGAGATTACCTCTGCTTTCCAACTCTAGCTTTTCGGTTTTGTGCACTGCCAAAAATTACGTCTTTGCATCAAATGCCACGAAACCTGATTTTCCGGGTTAGAAATCGTGCTATGCGAGACCCAGCACGTCCAGGGAATTTTTGGAAGTGCACCACTTTTCATTGCAAGACATAGCAGGGCTATAGTAATTCTTGTGCAGTCAGCGAAG
Source organism: Branchiostoma floridae x Branchiostoma belcheri (assembly GCA_019207045.1). Classification (NCBI taxonomy): domain Eukaryota; kingdom Metazoa; phylum Chordata; class Leptocardii; order Amphioxiformes; family Branchiostomatidae; genus Branchiostoma; species Branchiostoma floridae x Branchiostoma belcheri. The sequence goes on along the minus strand of CM033026.1, from coordinate 32,397,068 downwards.
AATAGGTACGTCCGGCACAGTCCGGACGTACATCTACCTATTCCACGCTAGCTGCACAGGCTGTACAATCACAGTCTGTCTCTAGATATTGACAGTAGCTGTATAGTTTAGCGCCAATTCTCGCCTAATTATCTTCCCCGGTAGGACAAAGCCTAGTGCGTGTGCGTAATCCGGATGGGTAGGTTAGTATTGCCTCTATTATATACATATCTACGTTTAAACCACACCCTCTACCGGTATACCTAGGGTTTACGTATCTAAAAATTTATTTAGACGGTGAATCTATCATGCTTATGTTGTGCAATGATGTCGCAGCATCTCTCACTGAATATTAGTATGCAATGCTATAGGGTTAATTGAAGTAATAATGTTTTTAAAAAAGTGGGAAAAGCTACTTTGTGTTTTGTTCAAATCTTTTGCAGTACAGCTTTAAAACTATCCAGAGAAGATGCCCATATTGTGCTTGGTGAAAGCACATTCCAGTTTACGATAGTTCTAAGAAAATGCGAAATTTTCAATACATCAATCCTAGGATGGTAATGTTCATACTGAAATACACTGTTTGGTGTTCTTTTTAAGCTGGTATTAGATTCGTATCAGTCGGTACGTCAACCAGCTCATTGGTCATTTTGTACATCATGCAAAGTTTGGACATTTTCCTTTTGTCTTCAAGAGACATCCGCCGCTGTTTTGTTTTCATTTCGGTAACACTAGCATCCTTTCTGTAGTTGTTTGTACAGACTCTAGCATCTTCGTTTTGTACCCTTCGCACTTTTATTTTCCTAAGTCTTTCTTTTTATACGTATCCCATACTGTTGCAACATATGCAAGGTACGTTCTTACCAGTGACTTAGAACTATGCAAGTGATTTTACCCTTGTGTGCATACCCACGAGTTGCGTTTGACTTATGTTATAACGTCTTTCAGTGGGTGTATTTTTTGGACTGGTGTATTTCGAAACTTTACATGGAGTGTGCTGGAAGAGTCTATTCTTGCATGGACGGGGAATTCAAAATCATTTTTGGACTTTGGTGACTACTAGTATGTCAAAGTCTTTCAGTGCAGATATTTTTGGACTGCTCTAATTTGCAATTTTACATGGGGTGTGCTGGAAGAATCAATTTAACGTGAAAGGGTGCATTTTTAAAAATCTTCTTGGACTATGGTGATTATTTCAAAGTTGTTCAGTTGGGTTATTTTTTGACTGGTCTAATTTGAAATGTTACATAGGGTGTGCTGGAAGAAGCCATTCTTGCACAGAGGGGGCATTTTTAAATCCATTTTTAGACTGTTGATATTTCAAAGTCCTATTTTAGCAGATGTATTTTTGGGCTGCTCCACTTTACATATAGGTATCACAGGAAGAGTCCATTCTTGCACACGGGGGGGGGGGGGTATCCAAATTCAGTTTTCGACGGGTGATGATTAAAAATTCCATTTTCAACGTTAGTCTTTTTAGACTGGTTTATTATGCCTTTCATGCACGGGGGACCTTTTTTTGCTAAATTCAATTTTGGATTCAGTTTCTTTTTTAAAAGGCCATGTTTTCACGTTTTCATGTTTTCATGAGTATTTCTGGACTGGTCTATTGTGGCATTCTTGCATGGGCGGATTGTGTAAGATTCATTTTTTTAGTCATTAGTTAAAGTGATTTTTTTTCAAATGGGTGATTTTGTTGCATAGGGAGGGAGATGGCTGAAATATGCTGTATTTGCTCTCTAGCAAATGTCGGCCTCTCTAGTTAATTGTATTAGTCCTTATTTAGATATTCAAATTGTATTGCTAAATAACAAAGTCTGCTGTCTTTAAGCCACCTAATATTGTTTCATTCCCTACATCACAAGTGTGTCCAATAGCAGGTTACGTCAGTTTTAATGGGGTTTGCTACAAGGACTTTGCTGAGCGGAAGACGTACTGTGATGCTAGACAGACGTGTGCCGCAAACGGAGGGTTGTTGGCTATGCCGAAGGACAAGGCGACCAACGCATTCATCCATGACCTAGGAGGAGCAACCGACCAACGATGGATTGGGTTGACTGACGCCGACAGCGATGGGAAATGGGCGTTTGCGGACGGCCAAACCCTGGAAGCATCCGGCTACAACAACTGGGAGCCAGGAGAGCCGAACAATCTTTCTGGAGGCGAAGACTGCGCCGAAGTTGGTACAAAGGTGCACTTCTGGAATGATGAACGGTGCAGCCGCACTAAGGGGTTCATTTGTCAGTTAGGTATGTCTTACAATTACATCTTGGTCTTGATTCTGATATTGAGTTAGGGTATCAAAATGTCACATCAAGATTCTGAGGTAACATCAGCCAAATTACTAGTACGGGCAGATTTATCAAAAGACACAGATTCGTACCCCGTACTAACAGTTCTTTATCATAAGATGTGGAATACAGAAGACAAAAAATAATGGCTGGCTAAAGAAATGATACGACCTGGGGTTCTAATCTAAGTCCATAAGTTAAAAAAAAAACTATTTTCACTAATCAACTACGCCACCAGACATTACTCTGGGAAACAATGTGCTTATACAACTGGACTAACGCGTGATAATACGAGACGGAAATCGTTACTTCAATTCAAAAATTTGAAGCGTAACGAGGGTGACAACGATAAATTACAGCGGGTGGCAAAGGGAAGTTTAGGGCAAAGCTGAATGAGTTAGATTTAAAAAAAACTCCAAAAATTAGCCACTTTTTTGTCGTCTATGCTATATAATATACACAGGCCTTTGAAGAAATATTCAAAAATATTTAAAGAAATCCTTTAACGAATGCCGGGTCATTTGCTTGTAACACCAGGGTAAGGGAGGGATAGTTATGCATTTAAAAAAACAACACACATCTGTAATTTAAACGTAAGTACAACTATTTAAAGGCAGGTATGAAAAAAGGCAATCTGGTATTGACCTAATCTTCCCTTATACCAAATTCCAAGTCTTTTGGCTCAAAAGTGACGGGGACTGACTTATACAAAGTTTCGGTAGGAGAGGGAGAAGAAAAGTTGTCAGGACAACAACACATTTATACGAATACATGTTGTATTGTTGAAATTTAACAATACAGTGGGTGATAATAATCACTCGTTTGCTATTTTACGTTTAAAGCGCTTTTTCAAATGCATGCTCAAACAATGGTCTCGAGAAAAGCTGTTACTCATTTAAATGTCAGGAAAAAAACTACTATAAATTTTTGCAGATCATCAAATCGATCACTTTTAATAGCAGAATGACATATACATGTACCTGAAAATATCACGTTAAACATTGTTATATCAATTTTCTAGCGAAATGGCCCGGACTAAGATTTTCAAAGATAAATTACATAAGCTTACTTTAATTATATGATGATGATTATATGATCCGAACACGCCAAGTGCACTGGACTAAGTGCACTGCCACTAGATGTGTTAATATCTTCATCAGAAGTTTCCATGTATGACGTTAGAATCATGTGTACCTCTGGTACATTTCAATTTATAATATGCGTATTTTTGTTTGGTTTGGGCATATTCATAGTACGGCACCGTGTATAATGCATCTTACCCCTGCCCTCAGCCACCAGACAATTCAACCGCTGGTCGGGCTGGTACCTCGGGTGATACGAAACACACGCTCGATATGCAATAAAGGCATCCAATGCATTAGATGTCTGCAAGGTTGTTATATGCTTTAAATGTTTACTGACTAATCTTTCATCACATAGGTCCTAAGAGAAGGTGGCGAGACGACTTGCGTTGCGGACAGGGTGACTACGAAAACTACAAAAGAATTAAAACATGCGAGAAATCCTTTTGGACACTTTTGACATGTTGACAATATACGATTGGCTAGATTTCCCTGTGACGTAATATTGATGCAGTTATTTGTTTGTGTGAACCTTTGTTTCTTTATGAATGCTTGAACTGGGCTGTTAATTAAATGGTATACTGCCTCCGACAACCCCAAAGCTAATCAAATGTTTAAAAAGAATATGACTACATCTTTCTTTTCATAAGAGCATGTTTTTGAAGTCAATGTTAGCATTTGTATTACACGTATTAAAAAGTGCCCCCTCCGTGCAAGGATGGACTCTTCCGACAACATGAGGCCTCCTCAGGATAATCATTCAGGCTAAGTGATTGGTTACCTACTTAATTAAGTTATATAGCCATACGAGTCTGTAGGTGCAGTCTTCAGTTTGGGGTTGAGGTCGTTGAACCGACCATGAATTTTAAGTGGGTAATTTGATTAAATACTCAGTGCACCTCTTTATAAAAAAATTAGGTCATTTGGTTGAAAAACCATGGTACGGTAGCCTAGTTTTTGTAATTTGGTATAGGAGTGCCCGTGACCGAATGAATTCTTAGACTAATTAAGCAACATGCTAAAATTTGATTTCATTTTGCTACTTTTAATTTTTTTTAATATCTAGATTTATTATAGATGTATGTCAGTTTATGTAATTTAAAAATAGGGAATTTAAATAAATGCTTATTTGAACAATATCGCCGGTCCAATATTTCGGATCAAAGATGATATCTTCAGTATGCATTACGTTTATGCCGTATTGTTTATTATTATTTGTCGCTGTTGCTATTTATTTGTCGTTGATGCTGTTTTTATGAGGAACAAAAACAAATGGGAGATGCTATATAAGAGTTAATGAGCCGCCTTGATCTTTACTTGCAAAAATCACTCAATAAAGCATTTTAGTGACCAAAGCAACGTTTGATGAACACGCATTATTAGCACAGCGGCTTGTTGCTGGGTGCGACGAGAGGCCGGCACCACATAGCACAGATGACATAGACGTTGTCATTTCCATGATGGTCCGGCGATAATAAATCATGCGGTCTGCTTTACTTACAAGGAATTCCTGTTTTAGAGGAGTTTCAAACAACACAGCTTGTCGGTCAAATTCATTCATTTCAAAACATAGTTTATCATGCAAATCAGGGGCTAATTTGCATAAATAATTAGGACAGTTTATAAGCCTATTTCATTTCATAATAGCAGATATACTCAAAGATAAGACACATGTAACTAACAAATAGAGAAATATTAGCCTAACTGTGTACTAGTATGTCCGATAAAAATTCCCGGAATTTACAGCAAGTCTTCCGCGCGTGCGCAATTGGATCATCCCTTTGGAGGGTAATAACACGGGAAGAGTTGACGGATTGTCATGATTTTCGATCTCTAGATATATTGGGGAATGCCTTCCATAATCAAGTTCTATTAATGCAAACCAGGGGCTAGTTTGCACATTAGATTAATCCGCAGCATTTCATAACAAGACAGTCAATGTAGTACGTTATATACTTCCAATGTGTAAAATGGACTATCGAGATAAAACATGTCAATATTGACGACTTAACCCTATTCAGACCGGGGGGGTGAGGCTCGCGCCAACTTTGATGTCCTGAACGGCTTATGCTAGAGCAACCAAAATAGCTGAGTTTTCCTAAAATACTGTTGGCAACAATTTCACGAAGTTTGACAAATTTTCTAGTTTTTCGTGTTGCAATGGCAACAGTTTGTTGAGCCCATCCTCCCTCTAAAGTCATTTTACACCAATGGCAATTTCCATTGTAAGCAGTGCCCATTAGCACACCAGTGAATCCCAAACAGCTAAAATATAGAAAATTCTGAACAAATTTATCATGGCATGTCCCCTGGGATCATATTTCACACATATAGAGGTGTATTCAGCCCCAAAATAGCTCTAAAAGGGGGGAGGGCAGGGCGATACCTGGATCACTTCAGGCCCTGAAGTTCAGGGCATCCGCCAGTGATTCTATATATAGCCTCTTAACAATGGGTTCATATGCCAAAAAGAGGAGAAAGCAACTGTTAATAACTCAACTTTCTGACGTTACTGGCAAACAAACATACCCTCATATGAAAGCCCGACATCTCAGCTATCATAAAAAAACAAAACACATTTCGCCATGAAACTAACGGCACAAACTTACGAAAACTGAAAGATTGACCCTTGACCTCAAAACCGCACCACAACCAAGTGAGGAGGCCATGTGCTAGGACAAAAAAAGTTGAACTTTATACCCCCTAATAACCATAAAAACTCAGCTTTTTGCCCTAATCAGAAAGTAGAAACCCTTCCCTGTCACACCCACCTCAAAACTGCCAGGATTTCTACCCATTGAACCAGGAAAAAATCTTTAAGTTTTAGACCCTGAACTATATATACCATCAATTTTCATGGCGGATTGACTGGCGGATCCCCTAAACATCTATATCATCAATTATATATCAAACGTTGAAATAACGTTTGAAATTCCGACATTGATAAAACCAAATCAAGTGCGTGTAACAACACTTTAAAAGCACCTCAGATAACCTTAGAGACAAAGTCATTAAGTATTAAAAATGGCACAACGTAGGCTATTGGCGAGTTTATTAGTCCGTCAGTCCTACATTTTATATGTCGATATTTGTCACATTTTCTGGTGGATAGCTGTTTCGTTTCAATCTTTACAAAAACAGCAATATCCAGCAACATGTACATACTAGGTTTAGTGAGAAGTGTCATTTTTTTTTGGTTTTGAAAGGTAAGTACGAATTCGTTCAATATCAATACAAAGACTTGTATCCAGGTACCAACTTTTCTAGAAACCAATCTGCAGCTGCTTGTAAAAAAAAAAGTTGCAAAACGTCGTCGAACGTCACTTTTACATAATCAGGGGTGCCTAAGCATTTGCTCTAACCTTATGAGATTCGTAGGAATATTATGTGATACGCACGAATCACTATGCGAAAACGCAGGAACCTTATGAAAATCACACGAAATACTATGCGAAAACGTTCGAACCTTACGTGATTCGCACGAAAGACTATGTGAGACACACAAACTTTATAGGATTTGCACGAACCTAATGAGAAATCAGCCAATTACTGCCCGGGTCACTTGACAGGCCGAGCGGGATTTTCAAGATGGCGGCTTCGATCTTAGCGACGGAAAAATACGATTTGACGCGCAGAAATAAAGAAAAAGAGTATCTCACATGTTTTTGAATACGTCTTCGTCATGGTATATGTCCATTCAATACTTTAGAATAAAAATATCAGTTTTTATCACGCTCAAAAACACACTTTCTCCCAACGTAGCGGCGGCGCCGATTTGCATAAGGTTCGCGGAAATCACATAAGGTTTGAGCAAATCACATAGTGATTCGTGTGGAATTCATAGGGTTCGTACGATTTCGCATATGATTCGTGTGTATCACATAAGATTCGTACGAATCTCATAAGGTTCGTGCAAATACTCAGGCACCTCTGATAATGTCAAATGTCATCCAGACAGTTCACAATATTGCTTCTTATATTCATGTGTAATTGTCTAGCAGGAGAAGGTGGGTGGTTCTTTGCTTATAAAATGAGATTGCACACGTCACCGAGATTTTACAACAGTACCGAGGTAATCTTATCGTAGACTTATAACAATATTGCTTCTCATAGCATTGTCTAGCAAAAGAAGGTGGATGTTTACAAAAACAAGATTGTAAAACGTTGTCGGGCTTTTGCAAAAGGGCATAGGTTATCTTATCTCAGACTTATCACAAGATTGCCTCCCATACCAATATATCGTTGAATAGCAGAAGAAGTTGGGTGGTTCTTTGCTTGCGAAAAAAAAAAAGATTGCAGAACGTCGTGGAGTTTTCTACAAATTAACAAATGTCATCTTACTTGTACAGACTTGTCTCAAAATTGACTCTTATATCAATATATATTGTTTAGCACAAGAAGGTGGGTGGTTCTTCTCTTGTAAAACAATGAGATTGCAAAATGTAGTCAAACTTTTACAAAAGGACAAATGCCATCTTACTTTAGACTTATCTTTCGTTCTTGGTGTCAGTTGACTGAAAGAATCATTTAAGACTGATGACTAGCCATCTTTCAGGTTTCTAGCATCGAATGTATCTACATTTGTGATAACGTGTTACATACAACACAAATGTGGGTTTTAATTCACAAACAAGGAAATACGCATGTGTGGGTAGTAAACGCCCTTACATGTATTAGGCCATGTTGATTTGATTTTTATTTTGTTTACTTGAAACTTGTTTAGTCAATCAGCTGGCCGCTTTTCATTAAGGTCATGAGAGAAAAGAGAAAGATCAGACAAAGCTGTATAAAGTTTAATTCATTGATTACATGAATGGTATCCAATGTGAACCATGGAACCGATACGAGTGAAAACAGTGTGTACATAATGGTCAGGGGAATTGGCACACAAAATATGGTAACGTTATACCAAACAGTAGGTTATTTATTCCCGTTCTTTTATATCGATTAGTACATCAACGTGTTATAAATATAACATTGTTCGTTTTCGATAGTTTTTCATCAATATTTTGTATATATATTTGCTATTTTTGAAGGTGCCTTGTAGTATTTTTATTACGGTTGAAAACTTTGTTTCGAAAACAGCCGAGCATTGTTGCGCACGTGCGCTTTAACAGTTCTCATCAGAATCAGACAAACGACACGTCACGTTCCTGAGCAGTAATCATACATCTGCGTCACGTCAGCTAATCGACACTTTGGCGCCATTGTAATTTCAAATTGTGCTTAAGATATGTGCGTTCTTTTCATGGTTTTCCTTCTGTGTTATAACACAAAGGTTTGATTACCATTGTATAAACGTTAACAATATGTATAAGAAACGGCTATTTCTTTACCAAAAATCACTATTTAGTCAAACAAAGTTCAAAACGTCATCGAAGTTTTTCATAATAAGAACTTCAGACTCATCACAATATTGCTTTGTATATTTATGCATCTTTTAGATTGGAAGTGGTGGGTGGTTCTTTGATAGTACGATGAAAATTGTTTTCGAAAAAAAAAGTAGTGTGTGCGTTGAAAAAGAACCACTTGCAGATTCTGTTGAAGAATCAATAATAAGTGCTAAAGTTGTTCATTAACAAGTGATTTTTCAGTGATAACTATAAGTGCAAAGACTGCTATGTTATAACTCAAGTTAAATATTTTTGTTGAGGTTAAGAACACAATTTTTCGTGGTGTTGAAGTGACACATGGATAGAATGTGCTTCATATTCAGGTTCATTATCTTCATACTAAATATAAGTTAGTTGTATGTAAACATAATGTCAACGAAAAATGGCAACATTCATGATTTGTGGATCTTTGTACGATTAATATCATTCACGTTTACGTGAGGGTTTTACAGTTACGTTTTTGGACCGGTCTACGATGTCTAGTGATGAATTTATGATTAAACAACAATTACGGAATATGTCGATATCAAAGAAAGTAATATTCATTTGTCAAAAAAATAACTATTTTCCTGACTCTGCATTGAAAACTAGTAACCATAGCAACAGTAGTCTTAATGCTGTTGAGTATGAAAAGCGTGTTTATTGTATAAGTGCTTTTCAAAAACTTTGACAATCTTTTTTAGTGAAATTACTAACAGCGCAGTGCATTCAACTGTAATGATGTTGATGATTTTGATGATGTTTGGCACAAAATTAGACGGTTTGATTTTATCAAGGCTGCTTAGCACCAATGATACATTGTGTAAATGTTATTCATTATCCAGGAAAAAAGGCAGTGTGAGTTAGGGTCAGCCTAATGCTGGTATGCTGTCAAGCTTATAAAGATTGTATAAGAAACTTAAATCTGAGTACAGTATGGAGAGTTACCTAAACCATTCAGATTATGAGCTAAGATCCGCTTTATGTAAAATGAGGATAAGTGCGCATTTATTAGAAATAGAGAGAGGCAGGTATACAAAAAAACTGTCCGTTGACGAGAGAACGTGTATTTATTGTTCAGGGAAAGCAGTGGAAGATGAACTACATTTCATTTGTCAATGTTCACATTACAGTTACGAAAGAAACAAACTTTTCCTTAACCCTCAAACCACCGTACCTTTTTTGTGACGTAGATTACCGTATGGGGTCAAAACTGACCCCATAACGTTTTGTACAAATACATTTTTTAGGTGACTCTTTTTGTGATTTGTATATATGTATAGCTTTATTAATATATGTGGGACAGTTTGATATGATTAGGTGAGAATAATATTAGCTCATTATGATGATTTATGCAAAAGATCATGGGGACCACATTTTGCACTAATGCTACTCAGATCGGGTAAGGTTTTTTTTATGCCTGTACCAACTTCAAAGTCACATAGCCCCTGAATAGCTTATGCTAGGGCCACCAAACTTGGTACTTTGTGAGGAAATGTTAATAGCAAGCAATTGAAGTGAATAAAAAAAGTTGATCATTTTTTACGTTGCCATGGCATCGGAATTTCGTCAGGCATATTTATTACGCAATTTTCTAATTTTGGCTTAAACATTCAATTTTTAAGGTTTTCTTGGCTAAACACACTTGTTCATGACATCTTATAATATTCAACGTAAATTTCATGATTTGGTATTCATAATTTATGCTAATTTGATGACGTCATCAGTCAATATCCAAGATGGCGGCCAATTTAAGCTTAATGACGTCATAGCGTCGTCATATTACATGATAATGACACAAAACTTGTTACGATAATTTCGTTGCACATGTACATCCTTCTCTAGAAAGTTCGTGATCATAATAAGCAGTTAAGGCGTAGGTCTCAAAAGCTTGTTTGAAAAACTGCTTGGGGTCAGTTTTGACCCCACTGGACCATACATAAACTTTCCATGATAATTTAATCAACAATGAGCCAATGTCTGTAAAAACGTATGAGAAGTTATAAGACATATATACAAACAAACTCACGAAAGGAAATTTGGTTTCAACTAGAAGTTTTGTCAAGGTCAGTTTTGACCCCATACGGTGGTTTGAGGGTTTAAAATCAGCAAAACTTTCCCAAGGTTTTATCACCTTACCAACCAACAAAAATCAATCTTCTTGCTTAAGTCGTCCAACCCCTTTATATATGAAAATGTTGGACAATTCGTCTTCCACTGCTTACGGAAAAGAAGTCAGACCCATCAAATAGCTTAGGTAGAAATAGATTTAGTTAAGACGTTATTCCCTTTTGATTTATCTATGAATATCATTCCCCTTCTTTGTTAAGTATGTTCATGTATACCACTACTACTTTACTTTGTATGCAATTAGCCCTCGGGCATGAATTTGCAATAAAGATTATTATTATAAAACTTCCTTTTTGTTACCTGTACCTATGCTAGAGGCTCCTCGTCTTTCAATATTTTGATATATATATTTCTGAATTTCCGTAAAAATGAAGTCTTATATTCTTTGTTTTAAGGACTCGCAAACCTAAGATTGTGCACCTTTATTTCAGATTTTAAAAAAGACAGGTGTAGATCAATGAGAAACAAAGATACCATTGATCTTTACGAATTAGAAAGAGAGAGTTTTAAAAAGTTGCTAATTTCAAAATGAAAAAAATATTCAAATGTATATTGAATGATATGTTCATACAGCAACTCAAGTTAATTGTGGAAATATATTTTCAGAAAACTGGACAAATTGACAATATTGACTTACCCACACTGCACTGCGGCACCAGGTGTCACTGACTATAGTTACAGATGCGGTCACAGACGTTAAAATCACATCTGTACGGACACTGCTTTACGCTACACACGCACATTTTAACAATGCAGTCTCAAACGTAAAGAAGAGTAACATACATACATAAGGCGATGTAATCCTTTCCCATCTACTTCATGATAATACGGTCAAAAAGGAGGCTGATTTTTTATCCCCCCCCAACACACACTCTCTTCTCATTAAACTATTCACGGAGTATAAAAGAATTTACGTGTTCAGTTGTTTTTATAGGCTACGTATCCACGATAGTCCACGAAGTCTTAGCAGTCCTGAAGAACGATAAGAAACTATTTTCGTAAACCATTTTTCAAAATTACTTTAGGCATAATGGAAATTCCATATTTTCCCAATAAAATCACATTATAGACATTATAAATACGGCATATTACGTCAAATTGGCACAAAGATTACAGGTAAGATAAAACTTAACGATTACATCATTTCATTCCCATTTCAAACGACGTTTGGAAATTACGAAGGGCTGGCTAAATAACATCCTTCCGTCCCATTAACGCACAGAAAGCACAGTTATATAGGGTAAACACTTAATAAGGATTTATTAAATTTTTCTGGCGTCAAAACATAAATAATGACAAGTGATCGTAGTGTTACGTCATTGTAATACATAGTAATAAATAGTGAAAATATATGCTTAAATCCTACATCTTGTACTGGCAATCGTGTTTAAGAAAAAGCTCACATTGTACATAATATTTTGTACAAAATGCAAAATACCATACTATATAATTGTTGTATAATCTAAGCATCATTCGTATCTTGGGAAAATAACAGCTCAGAGACGACGGTATTCTACCGGTTTCGAATCTAATTTGTCTTTCTCAAGAATGACAGAGATCGGACTACTCCTCCTTTTACACCTTTTCTGTGCCTCCCTAGTGCAGGGCGCTCTATCCTGAGTTAACGATATTGACCCATCAGCGTAAAGGGTTTCGTTTTGTCCTGGCTATAGGCTAGGTTGCCCTGATCTAGGTCTAGTTCACTATGCACTGAATGGTAGCTAGGTTAGGTTGCCCTATAGGTCCTCCAGGTCAGTTTGTCCTGATGACTTATATTAGGTTGACCTTTGGTATGACATCATCTATTGTTCTAGAACAGTTGCCTATATATCATGGGAGTATGTACATTCAAGGAGGAGGCATATCATTATGACGTCATGGTAGTCGTTTACAATGCTATGCGTATTCACAGTCCAAGAGCTTTAGGTCCGTGTACAAGCCGAGTAAAATAAAAACAAGAGTTCGTAGACCTTAGGCCTGCATGAAATGTATTGGGTGTCTGTAGACCTATTGTGTATTTTTTTCCTTTTCGTCCGTGGTTGCGTGGTTGGAAAAGTGAGAATTTTACCGTGGTGGTTGTGCACCATGTAAAAGTCTGAAATTCCATTTTCGGATTGTGAAAGTTTGGGCATGGATGAACATTACTTATTTTGGATGTCTTAAGCATGCAACCAACCACAGTACCTTGAAGTAGTTGAGACGACTTTTCTTACCTTTTTTTGTATCAGATGGCCCATGTAGTTATTCTGTCACATATGATATATTCAGTACTGATATCTTCCTATTTCAATGTACTGAACTAATACAGCTGCTAAATCTCCTTAGTGTTACAATGATATTCAAGATTTATTTCTGGAGTGTTATATCACTTGACACTGGAAGGTTATTTGCATTATTTGACCAATCATATTTTTACAGTAGTTCCATAGACAATATGAATAGTGCTAGCCCCCATCCAGCAGCAACAGTTAGTCCCCAGGATGGTATGATATTTTTATTTAATCCGTCTTACTAAAACCTAAATCTCTTGAAGTACCTAAGCCAAATTCAACAGCAGAATTTACTATTCAAAATGTCCTTGTCAATCCCACTCATAGATAGCAAGCTGCTGGCAACTTTAAAAACTTCAGCTGTTGTAGTCAGAGTGATCAACAACCAGCAAACATCCCCCAAAATCAATGAGCAGTTGCTTAGAGGGGGAAAACAATTTCATCATATTTTTGCAGTAACAAAATGCAACAAATGATACTGAATTTAAAACAGAACAAAGCCTCTACCACTTAACCCTGCCCGTACTATAGCAGCTATGACTAGCCCCAAACTAAAAAAAATTACCTGCATACAATACGGAAATGGCATCCCCAAAGAAACACAGGAAAAATCATACACATACCTTTCTCTTACACTCAAGCTCCAGACATTTCTCCTCCACTTTAGAAAGTTGTATTTTCTGCTGATTGCCACACAGGGTAAAGGAACTTGTACCAGAACTTTAAACTCAGTACTACACAGCTCTCAAAACACCACAAACTCGGACTAAGAACCAAACTCAAATTGTACCTAACCTAAACAGCAACAGATACTAGTATATAATCTGGCAGGAAACACTGTTGATACAAAGTAACCTAATACATTGAACAGATGATGGTTCTACACGTAAACTTAAAGACCAATCAATCAACCCAAACCCAACTGTCACCTGTTTTTACAACAAAGCACAAAAAACAGGGTCAACCTACAGTATCAAGTTCAAGCACTAGGAGGCCCAAAATCAAACCTGACCACCAGGACAGCAGCACCAACCCATGTAACAAATAGCAACACAATGACACCTTGCGTTCCGGAGATACAGCGCACGCGCCGTGCCCGCACAAAAGGTAACCTGGAATGTCAAGTTCAAGCACCAAGGGCGCCAAAATCAAAATTGAGAATTATTCAGCCACCGCCAACACATGTGCCAAATATCATTGCGCCCGCACCATCCGTTCAGAAGATATAACTCCGGAAAACCCCCTCCCGGACACAAAATTCGACCTGCCGTGTCAAGTTCAAACACGACACGTCCCAAAGTCAATCCAAGGCAACAAGCAACAACCCCCCACCCATGCACCAAAAGTCGTTGCAATCGCGCGTATCGTTCCGGACATGCAGCGCCAAAAGTGCCTAAAAACAAAAAATATGCCACCTGCAATGTCAAGTTCAAGCGCCAGGAGGCCAAAATCAAACCTGAGTGTCAGGCCACCACCACCAACCCACGTACCAAAAATCGTCATGTTCGCACCATCCGTTCTTGAGATACAGCGCCGTAAATCCCCAGCTTCCAAAAACTCCCACGCCACTGAAAACCATACCTGCATACATGCAGGTAATGAACATAAACAGGAACTCTGCTGTTAGGCAGCTCAGATACAGAGAATCAAACTAGTACAGATACGATATTTCCGAACTTTCTAAGTGGGTACGTAAGTATTATCTAAGTTTATATCAGCACTGACATAAAGGAATAGAATAAGAACCAACGATGCATTGATCTGTAAACGATATAATGATGTGTGTGGATGTGTGTGTGTGTGTGTGTGTGTGTGTGTGAGTATGTTTGTGTTTATGTGTGGGGATTGTGTTTGTGTGTGTATGTTTATGTATGTGTGTGTGTGTGTGTGTGTGTTTGTGTGTATGTTTGCGTGTGTGCGTGCGTTTGTGTATGTGTGTTTGTGCGTGTGTGTGTGCATGCATGTGTGTATGTGTGTGTGTGTGTGTGTGGGGGGGGGGTGTTCGTGTATGTGCGCAGACGTGTGTGTATGTGTGTGCTTGTGTATGTGTGAATCTATGTGAGTGTGTATGTGTGGGGGGCCATGCATGGCAGTGTACGTAAATGTGCGTTTGTTAAGTACAGTATGGGTGCAGAATGTCGATGAGTGATTGCATTTACATCGCTTATGATCTGGTCTTGAAATGTTTTGATTCTCCATCTTTAAGAGGCTTGTTTCTGTACTGATGCAGAAAATAAAAATAAAACATATTTGTGACGAAGAGCCCTATAGTTGATTGAAAACTTGTTTTCATAAGAAAAGCTCAAAGAAATGTTCAACCTTCTTTCAGTTGAACTTTCACCAATCATACAATAAATTCTACAAATGTCTCCGAAAGAGTCTTCATCCTGCAGTCTCTTTTCTTGATGTCAAAGAAGAAAACAGCGATTTCGACAAAAACTCGACAGCCTGTCATCCATGAATGTATTAACTTGGCCTTACAAGGACATCCTGTCAACTAGGGTCACAGGAAACTATCGGCATATAAATATTCCCCCAAACCTTTTTATTTATCCTTTTGTTTTCTTGTAGTCGACACAGTGAGGACAGCTACAGTGGTAAGGCGAGTCACCGCAATAGTTTTGAGCTGAACAACATTTGTTTACCGTCAGGATCACATTCAGCAGGGCTACCATCATCTGCAGGGTAATCCTGGCCGCAACGCCAGTCGTCTCGCCACTTCCTCCTAGCAGCTCTAGCAGCTATTGAAGGAAAGGTTTATTCTGTTATGGTCATAATTTCCAAAATTAGAGTTCCGCGACCTCATACCTTTGCTGTGATATATTGACATGTTCGTGTGATGTATTGTTAAATGTTTCTGTGATTAATCAAGCGACATCCCAATTGGCAGGAATTCTGAGTAGAGAATGTTATTATTCAAATCTAATGTATTTTAAAGTATAAAAGTCTTATCTTAATAAAAAAAAACTTATTGTAGCATTTCCTCATAAACCATGTGTAAGACACCCTGACATGTATCATTTAGGTCTGATTATTTTCACTTGCAAATACCAGAATTATGGAATTATGGTATGATACGTTTAACTGCGATCATGTTTACTCAATTCCATTGTATGTCATTGTTTTCTTGTCGGATTTATAGCTAAAAACTGTAACCAGAATAAAATTTGATGATATATGAGAAACATCGTTTCCGACGCACAACAGGCCTGTGAAGGTCAAATGTAACATGTTTTTTTGCGTAAGTAACACGCCATAAAGGGTACAATAAGTAAATGCACATGTCCAACTGTACATTTTTTTTCTCTTTCTTTACGGCAAAAGTGATATTTGCATACGAAGTCCGACTTAATATAATTAAGCGCTACACATTTCAAGTCAACACATAAGACTATTCACACCTAACTTTCGTAGTGAAGCAACTGGTATTATTATACCGAGTGTCATGTCGTTCAAAATAAAAACGACATATCTCTTCTAAAATCTATATTAAAAGCATAGAGATGTTGATACCAGTAGCTAATAAAAGAGGTATGAAACACCATAGCAGCACAGCCATGATTAAGTCACGGAGGATTATGGTCTACAGACTGTTTTTCCTCACCGTTTTCTATGGAAATCATGACAGATTCACTTTAATAGGGAGCTTTTTGTTTTATATATATACCTGTTTATAGTTTATTCCACATTGCGCATAATCAAATACTGCCTGCATTCCTTGTTATAAAGATGGTATACAAGTATGAATTTCTCTTACCTGATGGAAATCCATAGAAGTTCAGTTCCCTAAGTGCAGGCTGAAAGCGCGAGTTGACCGGTATGACCAGTAACCTCCAGTACCGCGCAGTTTCCTGGAATCCGCCGAACTCCTGGCGCCTGTCTGTCCCTATCTGCACGTAAGTAACAGGCATCACATCCTTCCAGATGTACGGACTCCCAACCTCTGACTTCTGCAACCTGAAGGCCTCAATACCACGTTTGATGTCTCCGAAGTTGTTGATTGCGATGCGATTCAGGGTATGTGGTGCTGTGAGGTCTCCGAAGTTGTTGATTGCGATGCGATTCAGGGTATGTGGTGCTCTGAGGTCAATTACGATATATAGGTTGTTACGTTTGGGACCTTGCAATTGGGCCAACCAGTAGGTTTTAGTGTTCCCGTCAAACGCTTTACTGGCAATAAATCGTATCCCTTTGTCCCGAATACTGTTGGTGTACACACGCCATGAATCCCGTTTCAGCCACGCAGGTACAACTGAGAAAGAACAGTATCGTTAATCTAACATTATCAAAATATAAGACAGACGAACCCCACATTCTCAACATGATACTTTGAGTTGGAACATTAAATGCAGTATTAATGCCATTCACACCAGTTTTTCGGACCATCTGGGATGGGGAGAGGGTGGTGGTGCTTTTAAAGGCCGCCCCTTCTGACTCCTGAAACTCTTAAACGACTTATCTCATCGCCGCCAAATTATTAGATTTATGTAGACGTTGATAATGAATATTTTAAGAACTTTGATTAAATATGACGTAATATTGCGTCATTACGACGTCATAAATTGAGTTATTTGGATGGAACCGTGAAAAGGAGGATTCCCAGAAAACGTCATGGTAAGTTACAAAAATTTTAGATTACAGAAAAAGTCATGTTTGCTACTGTTGTTAATGGCAACACCAATAACGTTAAATATGTGGAGATACCAGCTAGGTCAGTCATCTTGTGTCCTCAAATTTGACTTTTCAGAAATACATTTTAGCACATACTCTCAAAACAAATTATAAGTAGACTAAGTGAGCGTCTTCTGATTGAAAAATAGCAACGGATTTTAAGGAATGATAATCTAGTTATCTAGTTGATCTGGAACATTGGTCCGCCATATTAGATTTAATCGATTGTTACGTGGTAGTTATTGCTCGTATCCGGATAGAAATTGGTGTAAGCAAGATTATCATGTGCACAAAGGTTACCAGGGTTGTAGGTGGTGCTCGCAGCAGTGTGGATATTGGTGTAGGTATTGTCAACAGCAAGCTGACTATGGATGGAGGTAGTGCCCACGGCAGGGTGTCCATGGGTGTAGGCAGTGTTCACAGCAAGCTGGCCAAGGGTGTAGGTAGTGTCCACAGCAGTGTGTCCATGGGTGTAGGTAGCGTTCACAGCAAGCAGGCCATGGGTGTAGGCAGGGTGACCATGAGTTGAGGTAATATCCAAATCAGGCTGAGCGTTGGAAGTATTGTCAACAGCTCCCTTTGTCTGTGGATAGGCGATATTCCAGTTTATATAGCTAGGACTATTAACAGGATTTGTGACGAAAGTAAATGTCGACGGTCCTTTTAATGGTGTAAAATTATATGCTTTTAACAATGCCCCAGTGCCCTTAACATGTTTACACGTAACTAGCATATGCACGTGGGGTACATCCCGGAACGGAATCAAGACCATTTTTCTTACCCTTTGAACGTCCCAAACACTGTTGTTGAAATAAATGAAGGCTCCCGAAATGATCGATGCCACCAAAAGGGCAGTTACTAGCACGGCAGCGCCAATCCTTTTACAAGAGCACTCTGAAAATGAATACGATTTTAACGTCAATATTGTTTGTGTTAATGACCCATGTACCTACGCGTGCTGCATGTGTTACAGATATTCACGAGTAGGGGTTGGTACCAGTACAGAAAATTCAGGTCCAGGTCCGGTTCAGGTCCAGAGGATCAGGTCCAGGTCCGGACCTGAACCAGGACCTGATGCAGTATGACTCATACCAATGGTCCATTTGATTACAAAGAAATCTGTTTGGTGGAGTATTGGACTTACACTGGCGTTTTAAAATCCTACAACGCTACCTGCACCTGTACAATTGGCTGTAAAACTTGGTAGAAATTACTATAAACTCTACTCTACTTCACTCCTGTTATTTTCTTCCACCTGCAAGCGCCAAAACGTGTGAATGCGTGATAAAATAATCTGTTAATTTTCTAATCGGTCCAACATCCGGTCCACCGAATTTTTTCAGGTCCGGGTTTTCTGGACCGGTCCAATAAGAAAAAACCGGTTTTGTACCGGTACACTGTACCGATACCCAGCCCTATTCACGAGGTTTCATTGATGAGTTTCTTCTTCCCATAGACTTCTATGTTATAATTCGTGGTTTAAATGACCGCGTTCATAATGAAGCTACGTGAAATTTCAGCAGATTTTTCATTCTATGTCAAGCACATTTACCCTATATTGTGGAAAAAATTGCCAACGTAAACTTAGCATAGGAACTTTTTTTATAGCAATTACAAACTACGAATTAGACAATCCCCAAGAAAGGCACTTTTTCGCTGCTAGTGTACAACCGCACCACTCAGAACCCATGACTGTGTACCTCCGACCTAGCGCGCGGCTGCAAAACTTTACATGCTAATTTCTTCAGTTACAAACAAGCTTTCACCAATCTAACTTTTGAGATCAGTTCCGCTGGCTGAAAGGGAATTTCTCACCGCTAAAAACATGCGTCTGTGCAGCCGTTTATTTTTTGCCTCGGATCTATTTTAGGGTACCCACTCGGACTAATAC
Source organism: Branchiostoma floridae x Branchiostoma belcheri (assembly GCA_019207045.1). Taxonomy (NCBI): domain Eukaryota; kingdom Metazoa; phylum Chordata; class Leptocardii; order Amphioxiformes; family Branchiostomatidae; genus Branchiostoma; species Branchiostoma floridae x Branchiostoma belcheri. The sequence goes on along the minus strand of CM033026.1, from coordinate 32,377,382 downwards.
ATCAATGAGACCAGAAGAGAGTGATATATAAAAGTCATGTGTGTATATCATCTATGTGTGAAAGACATTAGGACAACCAGCTATTGAAATAAGTCTAGGAAAATAACTCATTGAACTTCATTAAACTTAAGTCAAAACGTCTACATGTTTTACAAAAACAATCTGAAAGAAGAAGAATACCAAATAATAAAAATGATGATGAAATAGGTTCAGCTCACGATATTCATCGACTTGTTTTTGTTCAGCATTAAATATGACAGGAGTATCAATAAGAAATCAGATAAACAAAAATCTAATGTTACAAGAAAAAGTAGAATTATCGTAAATAAAGAACGGTTATAAAACAAAAGGTAGCATAAATGCCATGTTTGCTATTTTTTTATTTCCTTCACCAAATCTAACTATATACATATTTAAAAAAAACGTACGGCAATGTGCTTGTTGTGGTACGTTTGGCACATAGATCGGATTCCTGTTCAGGCCGTCTCGCTTGGAGCTCGGATCTGTGCTCGGGATATGTTTGTTTTGAGAAAAGTCAATGTATTCATTTCCAGAAACCAAGTTGTCAGTACATGTATCTTGTTCAGTGGAGTTGCCTTCTGACCTGTATGTTGGGTTTGTGAATTCATATGTGACAGCATATGGCATATAAGGATCCAGGTCGTCAGTGACATCGATTGTCTCTTTAATTTTATCTTTAATATCATTTTTTGGGGTTACTTTTGTGTCATAATCATCGTTATCTGTTGTTGTATTTGTATTTTCTTCTGCATATAGTCCGTTGCTGGAGTCGCAATGTATATTTGTTGCGTATCCAGAATCGGGTTTCTCCAATGCCTTTGTGAGACATGTCGGGTACCTGATAGTGTTTTGATCGTTTTCTTGATTGCTCAACGGATTTGGGTGTTCCTTCTGTCGGGAGGCTGACTGGATGTTGAATTTCGAAGCCTCTACGTCATTCTGACATATGTTTTGCTCTGTTATTGGTTTGTTATCGTCATAATTGATCCCGATTGCCTGTGCGGTATCATCTGCAGCTTCAGTTTTATCAGGCATATGGTTACCATTATTATGTTTATCGCACCCAATATGTGTAAAAGGCTGTCCGTCATAGTTCCCCTGGTCAGTCAGTTCCTTAGATGCATTTTGAAAATATCGAGTTTCAGGTACGGTCTTGCTATCTTCGACAGGAACCGATCTGTCAGCATCATTTTCAGATGGGCTGCATGGTGTTTGGTACATCGGGTTTGGCAGCACGGTCGAAAAGGCATATGGATCTAATTCGTTTGGTATTTTGGGATCTGAAGTTGCTTGCTTCAAACCAACTTCTGAGACAGCGTTTGTGTCGACTGTTGGTACATCTTGTGGGGTGATGATGTCTTCAGCCATGCTTGTTTCTTACCCTGTAAGACATATCACAATTCCTAGTTCGGACGTGTATTCGAGCATCAATATGCAACATGGCCCCTAGACCTTTATTTTACTTTAAAACACAAACATGACTACAGCACATGCGATATAGGAACTGTTGAATAACATATACCGAAGAAAACTTTAACTTAGCCCAAAAACTAGTAATCTAAAAAAACAGTCTTTGAAGGTTAGGCAGTCATGTAATAAGATACACCAAAGAGCAGTTGCTCAAGCACCGCGGCCATCCATCCGTATGACACCTGAGGACGCACAGTTCCAATTTAGAGCTATAAGCCTGTACGCGCTGAAGTAGCTTGGCGGGCTAAATAACAGTTCCAAACTGGAACTCTGCGGGTCAATACGTCTTACTGGAAAATAACTCCAGTGCTATACACGACTGTAAGCTGAGATGAGGAAAGAGTCTACTATATTCATTTCATTTTACAATTTTCTTTATCTTATTAACCATTCGTTAACCAAAGAATTCGTTTAAGCCTTCATGATTTATACAGTTAATCGAATTGACTAAACATCGAGAAAACTACTTTGGAATTCAAAGTGATAAGACGGCCATCTTGAGAATATAGCGTCACATTATTATGCTAATAAGATGACGTAATTGGTCTAAATCCAAGATGGCTGACAATATCGTGATTAAAAGTATAACCAGCTCAGTTTCACTCGCATTTCATCATTACTAGACATTTACATAAAACACAAAAAATCAAATGCGGTATAGGAACTGTTAAATAACATATGCCATATTCTATATTATCCTAGGCATATTCTTACCGTGAGAAAAGAAGTAAATCTAAACCATACTGTAATTCATACAAAGTAGCCACAAAATGAGTGAATTTATGCCGTATATTGCACAACCATTGGCAAACCTTAATGTACACCAATGTCTTAGAATGCCAACTTCAATTCTAAGGTCAAACGTCTATATAACTTACTTGGGCATATATGCATACTAACAAACCATTATTATATTTCAGCCATACCATGGGTATGGTGAAATATATTGTTATATTGCAATCCATACTACAGTATGGGATTGCAATATATTGTTTTTGCTCAGTCTCTTCTTCTCCTCCTGTCAAATCTTCAAATGGGATTAACTTTTTCATTTTTGGGCCAAATAAATGAGCTGAAATTTGGCAGAGTGGTAGTACTAGCAAATACCCCAAGATGTTGTTTTTTTTTTTTTCAATTTTTTTGATAGATGCCTTAAAAGTTATGATATTTAGGGTTTTTGGTCATTTTTAGACAAACTATGTATATTTTGGGCACCTGTGCCCTGGTATTACAACCTAATGACATGAAATTTGGTACAGTGGTGCACTGGACATATGAGCACAGGAACCCATAGACACTTTCTTCATAGATTACTTCAAAAATGAGTTATTTTGGAGTTTTCGGCCTTTTTGCTCCTACGCCCTTGTATGGAAACCTAATGACCTGACATTCGGCATGAAGGTGTGTCTGGCAAGTGCCTACACTACTTCGTTTTCACTTTGGGGATACATTACTTTAAAATGTTGAATTGTGGGATTTTTTTCCATTTATAGACTAAAAATGTTGGACTAAAAAAGTTTTGGCCCCTATGCCTATGTATGAAAACCAAATGGTCTGAAATTTGGTATGAAGGTGCGTACGGTATATGGCCACAGGGCTCTATTCACAACCATGGTGTACATCAATTAAAAATTGTTAAATTTGGGATTTTTTGCCATTTATGACCAGTAATGTATATTTTTGCTTCCTGTGTCATGAAAAAGCCAGCTGATCTGGGCTTTCGTATTGGGATAGCTTCAGCACTGTAAATGGAAAATGTGCCACATAGACCAGTCCATTTTGCATAGATAGGGGTGTTCTGGAAGAGTCCATTCTTGTAAGTGGGTATAGGTATGAAGATGGATTGCAATATGCTGTATTTGCTCCCAAGCAAATGTCGGTCTTTCTAGTATTCGTAATGTTTCTTCTTTCTTTCTTCTTTCTTTCTCCTGTCAAATCTTCAAATTGCTTCATCTCCTTCATTCCTAGACCGAATGACCTGAAATTTAGCACAGGGGTAGAGTGGGCGAATACCCTCCGGGCATTTTATTTCATATCTGCTCCGAAAATTGAAATTATTGAGTTTTTTGGTAAGTTTTGGACCAAAACTGCATATTTTGGACCCCTGTACCATTGTATTACAATTAAACGACCTGAAATTGGGTATAGATATGCAGTGGATATATGGTAAATAATCCGAGTAAAAGTTTTGGCATATACCATTTTCAAATTATTGATTTCAGCACTTTTCTGAGGGGGAATCGGTTTTCTTTCGGCATTCTCCCGTGAACTCACGTGCCCCAGAGCCCACACGTGCCACCTGCCAGCGGTCTGGGCTTTAGCGAGAGTTAATTGCTTTATTGAAACAGCCAATTAGCAACGAGGGAGGCAAATGCTAGTTAATATTCATAAGCGGGGCCTTGCAATCCCGTATATACACAAATAGATGCATATTGCGGCCTTTCAATGGCCATATGTCACCCTGTGCCCGGTTTAAAATTGTAGTTTGCAAGGATTTGGAGTTCAGACAGGGTCATTTGAGCGGTAGCGGACGGTATGCGTGTATTGAACGTTAAAATACAAGTCTTTGTCGATGAGTTTACCAACATTCCGAATGGCACTATCAATAATTTTCCGCAGATTTGACTTTGGTAGGGTTAGTTGAGACAATCGAGAAAATGTTACTTTGCGGAAAACGCAGGGAAATCGGACAGCTTGCGTTTAGTTTTGATACGTAAGTTTTACAGTGGCGAGAATGATTATTTTCTCTTCAATATATCTCTTCAGAATTATTTGAACTGTAGATCTAAAAGATTGGCTTACCTGTGCAATGTTTATGTGAATAAAGATCAGTGGGTACTAAAATTATGTGTAACTTATTGCTCCTAAGCAATAGATCAGCATTTTCTCTACAGTGGCTACCTGTCTATAGTTGCTACATTTTTTCACCGGACTAGAAGGAAAAGTGATGTATTTTTCCCGAGCAAATGTAGGTACTTCTAGTGTAGCTGTTGTTCGTTTTTGACGTAAACTAAATGTACATTAAAAGTGTAAGTAACTTTAAACTGCCAGAGTTTTAGCCCAATAAAACACTCTCAGTACCAGAGTATTACCACTGACCTCTGAAAAGAAACCCTCGAACAAGGTAGAAACTCCTATCCTCCGGGTCTCGCACGCTACGAGCAGGAAATTATAACACTAAGACAAGATTACACATACGTCCTATGGCTGATTGCATACAAAGTAAAACAATTTAACAGTGGTATGCAGAAGCATATACTTAAATTTGAAGGAAAATGAAATATATAGATAAAGCCAAATCAAGTTAACTTGTTGGTCCTGGGATGTTTCAGAAAAGAAATGAAGGGCGGTAAAATTCTTTTAAAATTCGAGACGTCTTCGTTAAAATATGCTCATACAAAACAAGAAAAGTATTTACGTTTTCAGCTTGAAAAAACAAACACTTCTACTACACAGTGCCTGCACCTGCTCGATAATAATTAAAACGTATGCCCTACTTGATTAAAAAAAAGGTTCACTGCAATAATAAATGCACTCACATCACAAGGAGATTAGAACGGTACTTAGACCTAGTTATCGTAGTGGAACTTGTTGAATGGCCCCATGTAATTTCATGATGAAAATTTTCTGAATGAAAGATGCGGTGTTTTTTTCACTTTCGGAAAAATAGGAGATACCGCGATTCTAAAAACCAATAGATTTAATTCCAGTTATGTCGGCCATGTTGGATTTCTGGGGTGGTCTGGGGTCATGGCACCAGAACAAGACTGCAGGTGGTGCCAGCTGGGCATTCTACTATATAGGCTGTATTGCAGACATACGTATGCCATCTTCGAGAGTGCATTTCACCCCTCAAAGGTTAAATACTGCACAATATATGCCTGTTATCTGTAGAAAATATTGTTTTGGACATTTGAGCTCGATTTTGTTGCAATTGTTTTATTCATTTTTCACATTTTTTGACGGGTGACCTGGCTAAATACATTCATTTAAATGTTTTTTGATTCAAACATGCCACGTATTTAAAAATTCTAAGGGATAATAAGCTAGTTTTTCTTGATCTGGCCATACGGTCCGCCATCTTGGATTTGGGGCTGATGACGTCATCAAATTAGCATAATTTATGCATATATAATTATGAAAGGTATTTTAATTAACGTAAGATTTTATTTATGTAACAAAATAGCAGTAATATATCAAATAAACGGGAAAAATTGTTAGAACCGAAATTAGCGATTTTTGGCAAAACTGCCTGTGAACAAAAATTGAAATTTGTCAAACTTCGTGAAATTGTTGCGAAATATTATATTTTAGGAAAACTCACCAAATTTAGTGGCTCTAACATAAGCCGTTTTGACGTTATAGGACATCAAAGTTGGCGCAAGCCTCAAATGCCACCCCCCCCCCGGCTGAATAGGGTTAAATCACGTTAGAAAGCAACAATGAAAAAAATGTGAAATCAGCATAATTCCTTTAAAGTATAAAAACAAATCTCATATGGAACCCAAATTAATAAAGAAGTTTTGACAGTTATGCATAGTTCACAAACAACTACGCAACCATTTGCCATGACTCACTCCCCTGGTGTAATATATTCACCCGAAGTACAAAATGCGAAACATTCCCCATGAAGACCCCCTCTCACGGCTCGCATTATGTATGGCCCAAATAGATTACGACTGTTTTTGAATAATTAGATGTTTCTCTCTCGAGTGAAAGTAAAACCATACACCAGAGTCACCGCTCATATGAGATAATGGGCCTTAAAAATTACTAAAATTTAGTGATAACAATTCTCCTTTCAGTTGTTCAGGCAACCCCCTAGCAAACCCTTTTAGCGTTAAAGCATCATCTTCATCTTTTGGTCTGTAAAACGTTAAAAAACATGCTACATGGAAATGTAAAACTTCTGCCCGTTCCTTTATTAGATTTATCAGGATTGCCATCGAAATTTCAGTAATTTTAAGCCATAAATTGTTGCATTTTAAAGGGTCTCTCAGGGGGGGGGGGGGTGTTCCCAGAACGCCATAACGGAAAAAAGCTGAAGGGTTTTAACTATGTGGATGATTGTTCCACATACATATCACACATACCAAGTATGTGCCGATTTGGTCGACCCCCATCTTTAGGTCTCTGCGTGGTTTTGCCTGATTTTCTCTCGCAATGACTCTTCAACATCTCTTGAATGTATGAGGTAAAACGTTATATAATGTGCAAATCTAATCCAGAAAAGTCTATTTATAAAAGCATTAAGACTTAACATGAAATGAGATTTATTTTTACAGATTTATGTAGAGTCAATTCCGAGATACCGCGCGGGTGTTTGTTGCCACTGTTTATAATTGAAATTTAAATCTTCGTGACTATTTGTAATGTACATTTCATGGTTTCCAAGCAGTTCGAAATTTGTTAACACTTTCTAAAGATTTCCATGCTTTCTTGGAATGACATGGAGAACAATATTCCCGAAACTTCCTGAAGAATATCAATATCTCAAAGTCTATCTTTCGAAATATGAGTTATTTTCTTCGAATCATGTGTATTTGGATAAGTGGACCGTGACAGAAGCTGCTGCAAATTAGCTTATCACACCCAAAAATAGACAGAGCGCTAGGATAACCCGCCTTGCATGACTAGACTCACTGGGCAGTGACTTCTGCCGGTAACGAAAGCTAAACACATGGAAACAGACATTCCCAGTGCCTAATTCGAGAGCTTAAGTATCAACCAAACCTAGAAATCTTGCAGAGACGGCGCAAATGCAACAAAATGAAGGTCAGAAAGAGGAGACTGTTATAAACTGTAGCCAGTGCGTTACGTCACCCTCCCCACATGCGTGCCTGAGCAGGGAAATCAAACCTCTTCCGCGGGACCCTTCTGGCCTGGCTGCAAACTTTAAACGCCAATTAGGCAACGGAGTTTACATAATGCTTTATTGTTCCTTCAAAGATCTAGATAGTTAACTTAAATCCTCTCTGGACTGGTTGAATTTGATAGGCAAACAGAACTCCTATGAAAAGCACTGTCACGAGACGGCAAGGCGGCTGGCTGGCTAGAGTTCATTGGAAGGGAACCTGTTGTCCTATATTTCAACGTTGTTAAAAGAGTTTAATAGTTGAAGTGCAAAATTAAGTATTGCAGTAAACCAAGGTATGTTTAACTGTATTTATTACAGTTGGATATTGTATCTCTAGATGATTTAGTATAGGTTTGAAGTGTTTCCGAAAAAAATTCCCCCTACACACAAAATAGACTCTCCGAGCCGCCCTTCCGACCAAGACCATGTGGCAATCCACGTCCCTTTGGGGTGTTTTTTTGTTTGTTTCAGAAATTTCCTGAGTTGGTCCTATGCCATATAACAATGCCTTCAGTGTGCACTTTGCTGTAAACTGTGGCAAATTATCATCTAGCGGGGACTTTTCACATGTGGCCTGGTTAGATCAACCACAGACGGCGCGTCACGCTAGCTTGCTGCGCTGTCGGTGGTCCTCATGGGACCCAAAACAAATCTTGGGAAGATTATGCATTTATGATATATTTAGGTGTTAAGGACATTTTTGAACAAGCAACCGATACATGATTTTCTTTATTTCTTTCTTACCTGACGGTCTTCCTGACAAGTACATTTCGCATATTCTTACTATAGAATTTCGGCAAAAAATCTAAGTATAATCAACACATTTTCTCCCTTTAAAAGCGTTGGTAAAATAGAGGTAAGAAATCATGGCCAAGTAGTTTACCAGAATTATGCCAGCCGCGGAAATTGAACGACTGACCCGAGGCTTCCCGAAAATAAACAAGTGACCCGAGGCGTCCCGAAAAGGAACGAGTGACCCGAGGCGTCCTGAAGAGTCGCAAAATCTTCGACCGACCCAAGCCCCCGTCCATGTCCTCGCGAGGACAAGGTAGCGATGAAGATAAAGAAGTGACCAAAATCTCATTTTTTCTTTTCCTTCGGTTATGAATTGAAGGCATCACGACCATTGCAAGTTGATTATCTTTAGTAGTATTAAACGTTTTTACGAAGATTTTTACAATACTGTGGAAACTATAAGGTAAGTCAGTCCGTTCAGTCCGTCTGTGGTCCAAACGGACCTTAGCAATAAAATGCAGTATTTGAAACACATGACAACATTATGGTGTAATTTAGCTAATAAGGGCAGTAAGAAGTAAGGAAATAAGCATAAATTATAAATTTTGAAAATAACATTGAATTCTATAGAATGTAATTGTTGTAAAAAATGTGTACCTTACCAAGAAGACCTTTTTTGAATTAAAACTGGAACATTTTGGCAAAAACATGTCTGTCAGAATTTCGTTGCCATGGCTACCCCCAAAAATTAAAATTTTATATTATTGACCAAGAATATTTGCTAACAGTATGTTGTGATATGTTTTGAGTTCCGCAGCTTTAGCACTAGCCGATCATGGGTTATGTGAAATAAAAGTTGCTGAGTGCCTCAGACCACCGACTGGGCTTTTTACGCATTTCCTGGACTGGGGGGGGGGGGTGCTCATTCGGCCCCCCCTTCGTATTTTCAAAACGACTTTCTTTACGATCACCATATTTGCAGGGGGTGTTATGCTCGTCGAGTTTTATAGTTCCTGAATTTTTTTATATCTTTAGGACGTAATATGACGTAATATAACGTCATTAATTGATTTTTTGGCTAAAATGGGGAATCACCAGAGTACCTAAATATCTCATTCAAAAAGTTACCAATAAAGTCTTCCTATCAATATTTAAGTGTTATAAAAGACTTCTGTTGTCAGAGGCTGAGGCAACGACGTCAAAGTGACGTCAAATGACGTCATACAATGACGTCATCTGTAGTTTAGCTATCCGCCATCTGGGATTATCAACCTTAAATGCCTTAAGATACATTTTTTTCAACATATAACGCTAAAACCCCATGAAACGGATTGAAAACATTCACATGAATGTTTTCTGTAAGAAAATACCAAGTATTGGTCAAATCTGAATGAAAATAAGCTGGTTATACTTTTCATCCTGATATTGTCGGCCATCCTGGATTTTGAGCCATTACGTCATCTCATTACCACGATGTATTAATATCTAATCATAAAGGTTTAACTTAGATGACGGGTCGTTCAGTGTAATATAACCAGCTGCTGCCGCGCCGCGTGCCTGCGAAGCTGGTGTGTTACGCCGAATGGCGGTTATACCGGCTATATAGATACAGATACAGATACAGATGTGTTAGACATGAAAGATATTTGAAAAGAAGTTAATTTTAGCAAGAAAATCCTAGAATCCCATTGTTTAAACCAATATTAGTGATTTTTTGTAAACTTTGCCTTTAAGAAACCCGTTGCCATGGCAACATGGAAAAATTTAAACGTACTCATGTTTTTTCCAGTTGTTGCCAATAATATTCTAGGAAAAGTCACGAAGTTTGGTTGTTCTAGCACAAGTCGTTCGGGAGCTATACGACGTCAAAGTTGCCTCAGGCCCCCCTCCTCCCAGTCTGGATAGGGTTAAGTGCAAACGTGGTCCTTCTGATCTTTTGCATAAATTATGATGATGAGCTTGAATTAGCAACACCTTAACAAGTCAGAATATTCCTCTTACATTATGAATCATTATATGTACACTGATCACCGATAATAATTGGAACTGATATTTTATGAACAAAACCACTCGGTCATTTAAGTCGCAAAAAAGGTCGGGTTGTTGAGGGTAAATTGGGCTAAACAGCTGCATTTACGTAAATATCAATATGGGAATATCAGTTTAGCAAAAAAACATGGTTTCAGTCGGGCGTTCTCAATTAAATGAACGATGAGACAACATATACTCACCGGGTAACTATGTGGTGCCTCACTGTGCCTCACTGTGACTTTATCAGGACTCCAACCAAACTATAGATAAGACTGCGATATCTGCTCCTAGGTAGACACATTTCAATCCCAGTGTCTGTTGACTGAAATGAATTATTCAAGATTTAGGACGAACCATTTCGCGAATGCCCAACATCGAATGAACATGCAAATATTAGGAAAGAAAAAGGTAAGAAAAAACGTTTTCTTCTTAACAGATGTACTTAATCACAAGATCCATATTATTGTGTCACAATGAAGCGTATACATGGTGTTTACAAACCCCCTTCATTGAAAAAACATCGCAATGAACTTGCCGGGCCATTTTTTATAAACACCAGACAGATTAAACATCGGATTCCTGAATAGTTATCATACCACTGAGTTACGTAAGGTATATTCTACGTCTCTTTGTCAACGTTTTGATTCCAAATATTGGCTTAAATGTTTGGATACTTCTCGGCCATTTCCAAATATGTCAAAGTGTACAGGTTTGATGATCAGTAACTGAAGTTGTGAGTTGAACCTTCGCAAGTTCGGATATGTGGAATAATTGATCTCTCAAGCTTTGTCTCGAAATACCTACTTTTCGAAACACTAGTCTCCTCGTGCCAAAAAGAAATCGCAAAATGCCATCGAACTCTTACATAAAAACAAAGATGGCTCTTCTTCAGATTCATCACAACATTGCTTATCATATCCAAATACCTTTGGCTTATCATATTCATATATCACTGACAAGCAGAAGAAAGTGGGTGATTATCAAAGGGGCTCATTGGTGTTGGTAGTAATCATAGGGAAAAACCTTCTCCCAACACAAATATATACACGGATCTAAACGCTTACTAGAACTAAGATCCTTGAATATGAACTCAAAATTCGCAATTAGAACGTCTCATTGGACAAAGTCAGAATTCTGGACACCGAACAGGATTAAGGCTATAAATAATGTAAATACTACCAGTACAGAAAATCCAGGTCCAGGTCCGGTTCAGGTCCAGAGGATCAAATCCAGGTTTGGACCTGAACCTGGACCTGATTCAGTATGTGAGAACTTGTGAATGGACGATACTCTTTGTTTTGTAGAGGAATCGACCCCTACTGGCGTTTTAAAATTCTATAAGGCTTACTGCCTCTGTACTATTGACTGTAAAACTTGGTAAATGACTATAGACTCTACTCTTCTTCGCCATTGTTTTTTCCTCGACCTGTAAGCACCGAAACGTGTAAAATCATGATCATATAATAGTGTTAATTTTCCAATTGGTCCAACATCCGGTCTACCGATTTTTTTCAGGTCCGGTTTTTCTGGACCGGTCCAATAAGAAAAACCGGTTTTGTACCGGTACACTGTAAGGTCACCCAGCCCTAGTTGCCGTTATAAACTTCCTGGACGTATGACCAATTGCTGACGTCACGTATTCGCAAGATAATGTTTACGTAATAGGGGCCATTAGTCATCAGTATTGATCCTAAAGAAGGCGAAGTAGTATTTCTCCTCGCATGTGCTCTAACACTCAGACTGAAAAAGGTAGTAACCGTATCAACTCTATAATCGACATCGATGCAGAGTAACAAGGACATACTTTACTCGTTCTCATTGAAATGTCGAAAATGGCATTTTTGGCCGAAAAATAAATCGGCTTTATTTTCAGTGAAAACTACGTTTTTTTTTAGGGAAATTCCCCTTTTAACCATAGCCAAAAAATGGCAACTTATTATTTTCGGTCCGATTGGTAATGCATTACAGGGCAGGTAACAAACGTTACAGGTAACGTTTGTTACAACAGCAGACTTTACCATGTTTTCTTCGAAAGGACTCACCTTATTAACTACATCATTTATGTATAAGTGGACGTCCCTATGAACATTTAAAAAGTGGGCAGCTTTTTTACACCAGGTCAAATAGAAAGCTTAGACGGCTTTGAACAATGGTAACGTTTGTTACAGTCATTTCTGTACAACATTTTGTTAAGCAAGGTGGGATACAAATGACAGTCAACAACCCTTTCTTGTTTCTTTAGAAAACTTGAAAAAATGTACAGCGTCTCAAAAGCTGTCCTTTCTAGTCTTAGGCGTGGATAATATAACCGTGGCAACCATCGTACTCATGGTGGTAACGTCTTCTTCCACAAGGGGTCAATGTTGTTATCAAGAACACCATGCGTGTTGTGGAAGTCTGGATGGACCAGTATAAGGACATCTACTACAGGAGGCAAAAAATGACGAAAACGGTGGGTGGCTTGTCCTGATCATGACATGGCATCTATGAGTAGGTAAACATCTAACTTAAAATACACCTACCATAAGGCAGCTAAACCATGTACGTTTCAGAACCAACTTACTTATATGTCCCTGATGCTAAACGCTGCTTAATCACAAGTACAAACGGCTGTCACTGGTATTCTCTCTGTGTTTATGTGTGTGTATTTGTGTGTGTGTGTGTGTGTGTGTGTGTGTGTGTGAGAGAGAGAGAGAGAGAGAGAGAGAGAGAGAGAGAGTGTGTGTGTGTGTGTGTGTGTGTGTGAGAGAGAGAGAGAGAGAGAGAGAGAGAGAGAGAGAGAGAGTGTGTGTGTGTGTGTGTGAGAGAGAGAGAGAGAGAGAGAGAGAGAGAGAGTGTGTGTGTGTGTGTGTGTATGTGTGTGTGTGTGTGTGTGTGTGTGTGTGTGTGTGTGGAGTCTAGCTTAATCTTAAACATGATCTACATCCCTTGCTCCGTTAGATGTCACCAGGTGACCTGTCACAGAAACGGAAATTGCGTCACGTCCTAGGTTGCCGGAACTTCACGTAGTATGTAAGGAATGTGTATCCGGAACTCTACGTTCCAGACCTAGTACCAAGAGCTTATGGTCAGGTGCTTGTTCTATATCTGTTTCTTGGCATAATTTGACATATATGCACGATTTCTTTGACCACTAACATTTAAACCTCACTATTAAGGGTACATGAAGATACAAATGCTGCTCATGTGTATCAATTTTCATGCAAAGCTCACAATTCTAGCAGAATATACATGTGAAAATTGAGTTGTATCGTTTGAATACGTTTTTTTTGGCTTGTCTAGGTATTACATATGTCGATAGGTTTGTGTCTCGACGCCACTAACCCAAACGGCTTGGCTGGAGTGAAAACAAGTCTCTACTATTGTCATGGACAAGGCGGTAACCAGGTAGACAATCGAAACTTTATCACGTTGCAATTCAGTTGGTACATTTTTCAACATTGTTATTACCGCCTTTTAGAAAATGGATTTATCAACCACTCGTTCATTCTTCTGTCCCAGTACTTTGAATATACAAGAGATCACGAGCTGCGAACTCCAAATAATTGATTGAAACTGGGACCTCTGTCTGCACTGTGGCATGGGTTCGCTAGATGTCATTACTACACATTGCACAGGTCCGACTAAGGTTGTCCAAGACCAGCTTTGGTTATATACACAGGTAGGAATGAATTAAGATAACAAGGCTTAGATCAATATATAACATTATATCTGCATCAATGCGACTTTGATCTGAATACATGGATGGCATCTTCTAAGAACACCAGAACAGATGCATGTGTGCGTGCCACAAAGTAAATGTTAAAATTACGTTCCCTTCATTGTATCATTGAATACCAAACAAAAGATCTTTCGCATTGAAGAAGATATGAGATAAACAAGTCTTATTCGCATGGTGATAATTACACTCCGTGTCGGGAGTTTGCTTACGAGGCTGCATGACAAAAATGAACGTTGTGAGTTTGTTGTCAGAGGATCAATTTTTACACAAACTAACTATTAGAACCCTTTGTTTAGATAACGATTGTATCGTCAGCATTTATATTGAAATTTTGAATAAATACCTTTACATATAGATTCCAACAAAGGGAAAGCATGTAATGGTTACTGCATTAGGGTTTTGCCAAGGTAGTATCATATCAGGGAGTGACGTAGTATTGATGCCATCCATTTTTTACCGTTCCACAGGAGAAGACGGTGTTGCATCTCTACACACATTATTGTCTGGAGGGAACGCCATATGGGGTCACCTTGGCGACGTGCAACGGACAAGACAACCAGGTATGGATACTAGAGAACATACGTTTACAAGACTAGCCACTTGAATTATGTAATACCTTTTTGTCTTCTTCAACATTTTGGGCAATGAGCTTAGAGTATGAAACCTTCTAGAAAGTTTCTTTCTGGCAAACATGTTCAGAAAATTATGTCAGCTATCGCGGCATAAAAAAACACCCCTGACTTGTCTTATTATCATTCCTCTCTAATTTGATGTCCATGTTATTTTTCTCCAATGCTTAGCCAAAAATGATAACGTGGTCCTTCTAGTAGATATTTCATGCACTTTAATACCAAATTTCGGGCCCTTTTGACTTCATACCTTAGCACGCGAGGCAAAAATATACAGTTTTTGTCAGAAGGTGGAAAAAAATTCAATAAAATCACCATAATGGCATTGGCGGGTTAATGGCAAGGGGGTTGAAACGTGGGGAAGAAAAGCAGAGACTTTCCTCATACTAAAGCGAAAACAATAAAGATGTACATTGTGTAAAACATGTACTTTCTATAGTTAAATAAAAACTATATGTAATTTTGTGTTGTAAAAATCGACAAAAGTATTATCAACTGTGTTCCTTAACAATCGAATATGTATTACCAACTATAGTTACAGTAGTAAATGATCTGTTCTGCACGTTTCTGTATGTCTTAGATGAGTCAGTTTACATTAGGCTATGTTATTATAACATTAACGACCAGCATGTTCCTTCACTCACGGCTTTTATTTGTTGATAATGCAAGTTACCAGGAATATAAAGTTTTGAACGGTGAGGAATCCCCCGCGTATACGTAATTGTAAACAGGAGCAGATTTCCCGCCATGCGGTAAACACGTGACGCAATCTGATTGGTCCAAACATTATGACACCACAGACAAAGGAAAACAAGAAACAGGCTTGTGTCACTCTCCTGAGGTCACTCTCCTAAGCACGGGCGGACCATGCGGTGATATTGTTTTGGCCTCCGGCCTCCGTGACCAATTTTAATTCCACCACGTTCATGTTCCCGCCTTCCGAAGAGGAGTCATGTTCCCGTGCAGACATTACAGCAGTTCCTGTTCGTGCCGTCAGGATACTAAGCCTTGCCTTCGGACAGTTTTTCAGCCTTATATAAACTCCTACATAGCGGGTCAGTCACCCTGTCCTGGGAACTTCGCGCCAATCGCGGAATCAACACCACTCACTTTCCTGTTGACGAGCCGCTCTAAATCTCTAGAATACGGACAAGGACTTGGTTTTATCGTACACCGACCCCATTCTCCGTAGTCCTGTAGGAAAACAGGCCTCCGGCACGATGCCTGGCAGCGGACGTAAAGCAGGCCCAGCTGGTACCAGGCTACACTGTGCGAAAGGGTGTCATTTCCGGACGTTTCTATGTTTGTATACATCCGGATCGGGACCGTTTCTGGATATATCCGGACAATATCCGGACGAAATCTGAGGTGACTCCCCTGCGTTTTCGGAAAATTTCAGGAGTCCGGAACGGGACCATTTAATTCCTGCCTCATATCCGGATTTCCAGTAATGGAACGTTTTCGGACTCTTTGGAGACAAACCACGTTCAGAATATTTCGTATATATCCGGATAATTTCAGAAGTCCGGAACGGGACCAAATAATTACGTGTCATATCCGGATTTCCAGTAATGGAACGTGTTCGGACTCTTTGGATACAAATCACGTTCCGAATATTTCGTATTAATCCGGATAATTTCAGGAGTCAAGAATGGGACCATATAATCATGTCGCATATCTGGATTTCAAGTAATGGAACGTTCTAGGACTCTTTGGAGACAAAACACGTTCCGAATATTTCATATTTTCCGCGCGCGTTCGGGGCTATTACGCCCCGGAAAGGTTGCATAAACTTAAGATATACTGAAACATCATAGGAACAATACAACACATTATTTCAGAATATCCAGTAACTTTACGATCATGCTAAATACCTAATAGTTAACGTTTCCTGTCCGTTTTAACCCCGAAAATGCTAACTCGGTAAGGCTACATTTTGTGAAAGCTTTTCAAAGACTTTCCTGTATAAATCAGATGACACAACAAATACATTATGTGGAGGAACAGATCATGTTAACGTCAAAGGTGTATAACATGCATATATCAATATGCATTTGTCTCTTAGTCTTACCAAGGAAGTTTTAGCTCACTACAACCTCATTGGTCTTCACAAAAAGTGAAGCTCGAATGAAGCCAAAGTTAAACAGTTCACTGTCAGATACAATAATATCAAGCCCAAGTCAATAACATCATAACAAAACTGATCCGTTTAAATGTACAATATCAAATGTACAGTATCCGACACAAGTCTAACGTTATAAACCATACAATCAATTTTCGTAGGATAAAAATGTCATTACGAAATCAGTACGACAGTCCATTTTCAGGTCCTCTATAAGTCCGTATCGTGTTGACTGTGGAATCATCGTCCGGGGCGCCCTCCAATAGGGGCTGCACGAGCAACCTCCATGGAGGAGCTCCACAGAGCTCCTCCATGGAGGTTGCTCGTGCAGCCCTCCAGCTCCACCGAGCGGGCTCTACGAACTTATGAATGTAAACACTTGGTTCTCGTCACCTTCATGAAATTTTTAAAACTCATGGAGAAGCTTCCCTCTGGATGTAAACATTTGGTTCACGTCACCCAAAACAAATCGGTCGTAGGGCTCTGTACAGTAACAGGGGGCTGTTTGAGCAGCTCTACGGGCTATGAATGTAAACATTTGGTTCACGTCACCCATAACAAATCGGTCGTAGGGCTCTGTACAGTAACAGGGGGCTGTTTGAGCAGCTCTACGGGCTATGAATGTAAACATTTGGTTCACGTCACCCATAACAAATCGGTCGTAGGGCTCTATGCAGTAATATAGGGCTGTTTGAGCAGCTCTACGGGCTATGAATGTAAACATTTGGTTCACGTCACCCAAAACAAATCCGTCGTAGGGCTCTATACAGTAACAGTGGGCTGTTTGAGCAGCTCTACGGGCTATGAATGTAAACATTTGGTTCACGTCACCCAAAACAAATCGGTCGTAGGGCTCTATACAGTAACAGCCCTATATTACTGTATAGAGCCCTACGACCGATTTGTTTTGGGTGACGTGAACCAAATGTTTACATTCATAGCCCGTAGAGCTGCTCAAACAGCCCCCTGTTACTGTAAATAGAGCCCTACGACCGATTTGTTTTGGGTGACGTGAACCAAATGTTTACATTCATAGCCCGTAGAGCTGCTCAAACAGCCCACTGTTACTGTAAATAGAGCCCTACGACCGATTTGTTTTGGGTGACGTGAACCAAATGTTTACATTCATAGCCCGTAGAGCTGCTCAAACAGACCCCTGTTACTATACAGAGCCCTACGGCGGATTTGTTTTGGGTGACGTGAACCAAATGTTTACATTCATAGCCCATAGAGCTGCTCAAACAGCCCTATATTACTGCATAGAGCCCTACGACCGATTTGTTTTGGTTGACGTGAACCAAATGTTCACATTCATAGCCCGTAGAGCTGCTCAAACAGCCCTATATTACTGTATAGAGCCCTACGACCGATTTGTTTTGGGTGACGTGAACCAACTGTTTACATTCATAGCCCGTAGAGCTGCTCAAACAGCCCCCTGTTACTGTAAATAGAGCCCTACGACCGATTTGTTTTGGGTGACGTGAACCAAATGTTTACATTCATAGCCCGTAGAGCTGCTCAAACAGACCCCTGTTACTATACAGAGCCCTACGGCGGATTTGTTTTGGGTGACGTGAACCAAATGTTTACATTCATAGCCCATAGAGCTGCTCAAACAGCCCTATATTACTGCATAGAGCCCTACGACCGATTTGTTTTGGGTGACGTGAACCAAATGTTCACATTCATAGCCCGTAGAGCTGCTCAAACAGCCCTATATTACTGCATAGAGCCCTACGACCGATTTGTTTTGGGTGACGTGAACCAAATGTTCACATTCATAGCCCGTAGAGCTGCTCAAACAGCCCTATATTACTGTATAGAGCCCTACGACCGATTTGTTTTGGGTGACGTGAACCAAATGTTTACATTCATAGCCCGTAGAGCTGCTCAAACAGCCCACTGTTACTATACAGAGCCCTACGGCGGATTTGTTTTGGGTGACGTGAACCAAATGTTTACATTCATAGCCCGTAGAGCTGCTCAAATAGACCCCTGTTTTTGCTATACAGAGCCCTACGGCGGATTTGTTTTGGGTGACGTGAACCAAATGTTTACATTCATAGCCCGTAGAGCTGCTCAAACAGACCCCTGTTACTGTAAATAGAGCCCTAAGACCGATTTGTTTTTGGTGACGTGAACCAAATGTTTACATTCATAGCCCGTAGAGCTGCTCAAACAGACCCCTGTTTTTGCTATACAGAGCCCTACGGCGGATTTGTTTTGGGTGACGTGAACCAAATGTTTACATTCATAGCCCGTAGAGCTGCTCAAACAGACCCCTGTTACTTTACAGAGCCCTACGACCGATTTGTTTTGGGTGACGTGAACCAAATGTTCACATTCATAGCCCATAGAGCTGCTCAAACAGCCCTATATTACTGTATAGGGCCGTAAGACCGATTTGTTTTGGGTGACGTGAACCAAATGTTTACATTCATAGCCCGTAGAGCTGCTCAAACAGCCCCCTGTTACTGTATAGGGCCCTTAGACCGATTTGTTTTGGGTGACGTGAACCAAATGTTCACATTCATAGCCCGTAGAGCTGCTCAAACAGCCCACTGTTACTGTATAGAGCCCTACGACCGATTTGTTTTGGGTGACGTGAACCAAATGTTTACATCCAGAGAGAAGCTTCTCCATGAGTTTTAAAAATTCCATGAACGTGACGAGAACCAAGTGTTTGCATTCATGAGTTCGTAGAGCCCGCTCGGTGGAGCTGGAGGGCTGCACGAGCAACCTCCATGCAGGAGCTCTGTGGAGGTCCTCCATGGAGGTTGCTCGTGCAGCCCCTTCTCGCGCCCTCTTCTGCGTCTTTGTGGTAGTGGACGATCATTGGCGACGGAAGATGCTCTGGCAAGACCCCGCAATATCGACGGCACGTCTCGAGGACAGTCCGCTCCATTGCATAGTCCAGGCACCGTCCGTCTTCAGAGTAGAAACAGTTCTGGCAGGATACAACGGCACCAGGCACAGACTGTCGTAAGTGTTACCAGGAGGTAGGCCTCGGTCGTCGGCATGGCAGGACAGGCGATTGGGAAACAGAGGCTCAGCGGCTGGAATAGAAAAAAAAACGGCTAGTAACTGCCTCGAACCCATGAACGGTACATGTAAAATTATTCAAACAACACGGCCATAAAAATCACAGCAGGACAAGACGGGGACAAAGGCAGGAATCTGGAGTCGGCTATCATCACAGGGCGCGGGCCACACAGATGGCACAGATAAGGACCCCCAGAGAACGAATGGAATTTTATATGCACACAATCACATTGGTCCTAGTGAGGAGATTACAGTTTCTCCTTGGTTCTATTAAAGATTTAGCCAGCCAGAACAACAGGACAGGAAAGTTTAGAAGCAGCCGTTACGGCACATACAGCACAAAATGATATGAGAATTTAACTAACTATGGAACGGGCAATTTGTAAACAAGCCGGGGATGACACGCGGGGTTTCAGCTGAAAGAGAAGTGATCTATCATACAACAATCTTTACAAAGAGATCACACTACTAATTATTAAATACACAAAACACTAGGAAGGGATAACAGACATTGCTGACAGACATATACGGAACTAAGAACGGTAACTGCTATGTATATACAATCTATGTACTAGAGAGCTACACTACTCACTTCTTGGTCCGGTAGTGGCTAGCGGCAGCGGCAAGTGAGATTCAAATCTAGTTTCAAACCTAACTGCTGTCACCAGCTGGTCTACTATTGGTCTAGTCAAGTCATGTGACTTCCTAATATAGTCTTGTTACCTAAGGACTCCTCCAGATGGTTCCAAGCAAGTTAGTGTCATCCATCATGCCTGTTTCACGGAAACACATAGCATTGTGCATTATTTTTGTGAATAAGTGCATCATGTACTTACCAGTTTCAAAGTTGTACACAGCAGCAAACGCTGTGGCGCGGTGTAGGCTGTTATCTGCAACGACTGCCCCAGTAGGCGCACCGTTGACATATGCCAACGTACTGGTCTGCTCGGCACTTTGCACAGCTTGCATAACCGCTTTACGAGTAAAGTTGCCTCGTGATATTGTCCGGATATGGCCCATTCCCACACAGCAACGCTGGTATTCAATATCATGAGTGACTTTTTGTCATGATATTGTCCGGATATGGACCAATCCCAAACTGCACCGCTGGTGTGGAGTGTTTTGACTGAACTTTTTCAAGATATTGTCCGGATATGGACCTATCCCAAACTGCACCGCTGGGGTGGAGTGTTTTGACTGAACTTTGTTCAAGATATTGTCCGGATATGGACCTATCCCAAACTGCACCGCTGGGGTGGAGTGTTTTGACTGAACTTTATTCATGATATTGTCCGGATATGGACCTATCCCAAACTGCACCGCTGGGGTGGAGTGTTTTGACTGAACTTTGTTCAAGATATTGTCCGGATATGCAAAGAAACAATAATACTTGACTCATAATTGTTACCATCGCAAAGATTGCTTTCTGTGTCATTTGATTGTAAATGTCGATGTCAGTATATTTGCACATGTATATGGAAGCTTAAGCTTCAATTACCAGAAAATTAAAGAGTAAACATACATTGACATCGGGCATACTCGTTGTAGAATAAAAACACATATACAGAAGCAAAAACGTTAATGACGTGTATTTGACAAGATAGGAAACCTTTTTAAGGATACCCAACAAAACAATCTCAGATTCATGTATGACAAGAAAAGTAATTTGTTAACCATAAGTTGTCCGAAAACTGATCTCTGGAATGTTTCTGTTTTGGACATCTGTCGTAAATGGAACGAAATATGAATTCGGAAGGAGCGAAAATTTCGGCAAAAAAATGCTGATTATTTGTTCAGATGCGCAATAAAACAATCACCGATTCACAATTCACTTATAGAATACCTTTATCGGTAACGGTCAGAATATGCTAACTTCGAATCTGTCCTAAAACTAATCCATGGAATATCTGTCGCGGATATGTCTCGTAAATGGAAAGAAAAGAAAATAGTATGAATTCGAAAACATGAAACGTCCCTGACACGTATTCGGAAGAACGGGAAATTCTATCCGTCCGGGCATGTGCTGAAACATTTCATGACTCATGATATTCTGAGACATAATGAATTGAAAATGTCATCTGACAATGGCCTAGAAATAATGCACATCATGCTTCGTGCAAACTCCTAATTTGTCCGGGTATTCCTTATCGAAATATATGGACCTTGGATATGTAAAGAATGTAGAACATATAACGTATTCGGAGGCAAGAAACGTCAATGGCGCGTATCTTGAAAAGCAGGAAAGTCTTATTTGTCCGGATACATAACAAGACAATTCCTGACTCATGATATTTCCAGATATGGGAAATATTGAACATCGTGCCCGGACACAGTCCGAATATTTAGCATGTCCAAAAATATGTCAACTCCGACTTTGTCCGGAAATCACACCCTTTCGCACAGTGCTAGATACCCCGTGCTGTTCGAAACCAAGCGTCATTATTCTTGAGTTGAGTCCTATTTTCTTCATTTGATTATTTACCTTATTTAGACCTGCGTTATTATATGGACCACTTTGTGTTCCTTTTACATCTCCTTTTGCGCAGTATACTTTTCAAGCTTTAACACTCTACTAGTGCTCAATTGTTTGTTGTTGTTGTTGTTATTCCACAAATTCGTCTGCGTGGAAACCCGCTAGCGCTCGGGTTCAGCTCCTTTGTAAACAAGCGGTCCACGGGTAATTTACATGCCATGATCCCATGTAAATGGGTACCAGTGACACTTCTCTGTGACACCGACTTCCCTGTATTCCAAACATCTTGTGTTGTGACATAATTTGAGCCAAATGCCGCCATTTAATCAAGCACTGTCGGGTTGTCCCTTTGCTACGAACTGACCGTCTCCAAGTAGGTGGTCCCGTCGCTTTCTTGGCGTGGCACATGTGGACCGAATTATTATACCGGAAATGAATTCGGGCCGACTCAAATGAGAACAATGCGCTTGGTAGTGTTCCCTCTTTGACAAAACGGTTTACAACAGCCTAGGTTGTGACCAGGCCAGGCCTTTGTGTTATTATGCATTGAGGGTGCCGGCATTCTTTGTAACTACAGTTGACCGAGCCAAAATGCCTTCGTGCCAATCATTGTCGACAGCATCTTTTTATATTTACCTGACAAGCTCGGCATGTGTTCAAGGAAGTCCAGGTTTATTACAAGTTTACGTTTATTGTCATTTTCAATTTTATGTTTACTGGCAAGTTCGTGTTCATAGCCAAGCTCAAACACATGTTTATTGGCAAGCCCAAATTGCTTATGCAGTTATGGGTCGCGACGTACAATACCAGACTTGAGCGGCATTGTCTGTTGATGTTGTCGGCATCTCTTTGTAATCAGCGGTATCCGCAATTAATTTGAGCAAAATGCCGTCGTGCTCATAAATGCCGAAACCATCTCTTTGTATGAAACTGAGAAGCTCGGTATGTGGTCCCGATCCAGCACTGTCTGTGTATTCCCCGGGTGGGCATGCCATTCGCCATCTTGCGGAGAGACACGCAGGGCCCTGCCCTGAAATCTCCCCTCACCCACACTTGTCATGTTTATTACATTATGATCAAGTTCACGTTTATGCATTTGTTACGTATTTAAACAGCTGTGTTCCGCAAAACATGATCATCTACTCTCGCGTATAGCAAAACTAATGATTCGTACGTGACACAGGTATTATGACTTTTATATGTGCTGACAGGCGATTTGTTCTGTAAGTGCGGCACAATTATTATAACTTTTAATAGTTTTATATGTGCTGACAGGCGATGTGTTCTGTCCGTTTGGCACAGATATTATAACTTTTATATGTGCTGACAGGCGATTTGTCCTGTCCGTTTGGCACAGACATTATAATTTTTATATGTGCTGACAGACGATTTGTTCTGCCCGTTTGGCACAGATATTATAACTTTTATATGTGCTGACAGGCGATTTGTTCTGTCCGTGCGGCACAGATATTATAACTTTTATATGTGCTGACAGTCGATTTGTTCTGTCCGTGCGGCACAAATATTATAACTTTTATATGTGCTGACAGGCGATTTGTTCTGTCCGTGCGGCACAGATATTATAATTTTTATATGTGCTGACAGACGATTTGTTCTGTACGTGTGGCACAGATATTATTACTTTCATATGTTCCGGCAGATGAATTTTTCTGACAATTATGTATTACCAAAATTCTGAAAACTGATTTTTGCACCTCCGCTAAGTGCTTTGTTAACAAATGTCATGATAGACTCGCTGAAGCCTTGTTTTCACTGGACCGCTATATTGCTCGTTACATACCTCTATTTATATGAATTTTAAAACTATGAGGGGTGTCATAACACCTTGATGCGCTTATTCTTTTATTTTCCAACAAACATTCTACAATGCACTCAAGGTACTTTTAAACAATCCGTACACGCAAACAATCTACTTATGTGAGGTTTAATGATAACAGGTTCTGCCCTTTTTCCCAGTCTCCCTTCGCATCTTGCTCTGTGTTGGGCGTGTTGGCTCACAGTTTAGTGAGCTTATGGTGGCTTTGGTTGACAAGTTGTAATCTGATAAAAAGTTTTGCATACTTTCCTTATTGTCCAATGTCACGAATACGTGTAAGATCAATGTGTACTGCTTAATAGATATTAGTAAATCCCTGGGGATTTACTGCGTGCACAAGTGGATTTGTGTGTACAATTAGCTACAACGCTGTACTTGTCATGTTTATTACATTATGACCAAGTTCACGTTTATGCAGTTGTTACGTAATTAAACAGCTGTGTTCCGCCAAACATGATACTTTTTCCATGTCGTTTTTGGTGTCCTATTATTAAGCTGGGATTCCACAAAGTGTAAAACGCTTTTTGCCCGGAGGCAAAAATGGGTATCATACGAGTATACACATCAAGGCGGGTCATCGACCCAATCTCGGCATTTTCTATTTTCTATGATAACAACAATAACGACACAACATGATATATTTGTAATGTTACAAATAAAACAACGTTATAAACAGTGATCGGCTTATATTCTCCATCATTTACCCACATTCTTGATGAATGAATAAACATACAATATGTATACCACGAGATGAAAGTTACAATGCATTACATACTATGATATTAATATAATAATCGGCAAGGCCATTAAACATGAAAAAAACTAGGAATATGTATATAAAATTCATGTATGGACAGATAACATAAATACGATTAAAAGATCTTCGTTGCAGAGGTTTATCAGTTGCGTATGAATTTAGTTACTCCAAATGTTCTTCAAGCAATGACAGTTTCTAAAGGTAAGCTACATACTTCAAGTTTTCGACGGCTGACAGCCCATCTTGCTCACGGAGAATGTCTCGGTCTCGCGAGAGAACACGAGAACTAGGTCAGGCTTACGTAGATTGAAATTAATGATTCTAGATTTCTTTTCAAAAGGCAAACCATACCCTCCTCTCAATGGCTTCTTATGTAGGACGCCAACAAAGTCATTTAAATGATTGCTTTATGAATGTGCAGGACGAGAACGTTCCGTCTGAATGCTAAGTCTTGAGTTTGAAATAATTATTTTTGAATATGCATTGAAGAAGAGACCATACACAAAGATTCATCCTTTCTTGCACCGTCATTAAAATAACGGTTGAGTCCTTGGGACTTAAGACTATGGCTAAGAAAGTAGGATACCGACTGCTGTATAAATTACATTGTTACCAAAACCAGTGTACTATGTAACAGTTACTCAAGTTTCTAGATGTAAAAATGGGGAAAAGTTAAACGTCCAGGTTGCATTCACTACATTAAGTGTCAGTGACACAGTAGATATATCATTGTACATTAACTTTTAAACCCTAATCTCGGCACAAACATTTTTCAATATCAACTTTGGTCCATCACATTACAGCTGTTTAACTAATTATCAATTTCAATGCGTCATATATTAATCGAAAGAACATTTGTTAACCCTTGTTTCTAACTTTCATCGACGAGATAAGTGTATTTTTATATGCCTATCAGAAATGTGTTGCCATGGTAACACAAAATTATTTTGCTGGCAAAATTCGGAGAACAACCAAAGCCATTAGTATTTTTAATGAAATGATTATATAGTACGAAAAATTGCAATGCCGATAAACGGCATAAAAAGTGTAATGCCTTAAAAATCCCGTCTAGATATTCATAATTTTAATACAATCTGCAATTTCTCTAAGGCCTACATTTAAATCAATAATCATGATTTGATTTAACATTGCATGGATGGAAAGTTAAACACATCGTATTTTTTTTTTATTTCAGAGAAATCGATCATTAGTCCTTTGTAAAAGCATTTTTCTATGAATATTTTGTCAAAAGTAGAAAAAAAAAGTTCTATCGATAGGAGCAACTTATGTTTTCATATGATGCAATGTTCATTTTATTATATGGATAAGATGTAAACGCTTGTCAATTTTCTTATGCTTAAAAGGGGAGGAAATGACTATTTAACGAAAATACGCAAATAATGCAAAAACTTGAAACAAAATTGATAGCTATCCATAAAAAAGTTACAAGTTGTTATTATAATGAAGGCAATGTTATTACCAGGCATTTTTTAGCACCCTCTCATCTGTTCTTACCACGGTTTTCAGAGGTAGTCATTTACATAGTTAGATTTTAGATCAACATGGTCTTACAGGAACACTCGATCAGTCAGAGTACAATAAATATAGACACGAACCTCCTGTCCATAGTGCCCAACAATAATTTAGCTCACACTCTATTTTCTTGTTCGTCTTTCTGTGTAGTCGACACAGCGAGGACAGTCACAATGGTAAATCGAGCTACCGCACCAGTTTAAAATGGAGCAGCATGGAGTCACACCGTCAGGATCACATTCAGCAGGGCTACCATCATCTGCAGGGTAACCCTGGCCGCAACGCCAGTCGTCTCGCCACTTCTTCTTTGGAACTATAGGATGAAATTTGTGCAAAATTAAACAACCTCGCAGTCAACTATTGCAAGCGGGCGCTTAATTGATTTTTAGTTCATATCATCAGGTGGAAATGTCTGACGGCTGAGCGCTGCAAGGTGATGCAAAATACAAAGTGTCGTAATTTATAAATGTCAAACCTACAAGAAAATACACTAATTTCAATGCGAAATTAATCTAAAGAGAAAAAAAATCCCGTACCTTAATGTAAATATGAACCGGTCGGCATCGCCCGAAAAAATGTATTCTATATAGTTATTACCTCGGTTTGGCTAGCATATCATTAATATTTTTACACTGGCATTTTTACGTATATATAGCATAAATTCGTTCATTTAACAAAAATCTCCTACTACCAGTATCTATTAATGGTTTTAGCGTAAGCCTTTCTGGCGTTTTGTGACATGGAAGTTTGCGCTCGAAAGACCAACCCCCGTATGAATAGGGTTAATCATCATTATCATTATTTAGAATAGCGTTAATCTAAAGCTGCACATTTCAGGCAATAACATGTTAGTAAGAATAGTTTAATTTTGCAGCTGGTTATATGTCACCGAACATCCTGTCGTTCATAAACAATGTTTTCCTCACCTGACGAGGATGTGATTCCGTAGAAGTTCAGCTCTGTTGGCCTGGGCTGCCAGCCTCCGTGAGTCCGAGTGATCACGAACCTCCAATACCGCGCTGTTCCATGGAAACCGCCGAACTCTTGGCGCTGCTTCGTACCTCCATCCACGGTAGTAATGGACACGACTTCCTCCCAGCTGTACGGACGCCCAGCTTCCGATTTCAGCAACCTGAAGGCTGCGATGTCATGCTCGGTGTTTCCGAAGTTGTTGACTGCGATGCGGGTCAGAGTATGGGGTGCTGTGAGGTCCAATACGATGAACCAGCGGTTGTAGTTACGGTCGGTATCTTGAGGGTTCCAGTAGGTTTTGTCATCCCCATCCAAGACTTTAGCGGCATCATATGTCACGCCGTTGTCAACCCACGGGGTGCCGGTGGAGTCCACAACCCATGACGACTTTTGTACCAGCCATTGGCCCCAGGAAGACGACGCAGTATCTTTAACAACAGAAAAAAGTAATTAGTACTGCACAGAATATATGTGCTGCGCTATTCCAAAACAACGTGCTTCGTTAACTGGGTGACCAGGCCAAGGAGCACAGGTAATATTGATATGTAGAAAATGGTTACCAGAGATATAGGTGGTGTCCACGGGAGGGTGACCATTGGTGTAGGTAGTCTCCGCAGTCGTCTGACCAGAGGTGTATGTGGTGTCCGCAGTGGGCTGACCAGCGATGTAGGTGGTGTTCACAACAGGCTGACCAGATATATAGCTTCTTGTGTCCACAGCAGGTGTGGATGTGGCGTCAATAGTCTGTAGATAGTAGAGAATCGAGTTGATTTTTTTTCAGTTCATACAGTAAAAAGAATAGGTGCTAAACATAAATACAGGCGGCGCTGTCTATCGTGTCAAACGTTATACAATGAACAATGCCCTCCAAAGTTTGCAGCAGTTTCCAGGGTGACAAATGCATTTGTGTTGGTTATAGCTTTATTATAATAAGTAGAATAAAGAATGTCGTATCACCTTTTGAACTTCCCGATAACTGATGTAGAAAAGCAAGGTTCCGACAACGATTGATGCCGTCATCAAGGCAGCGACGCAAACCCTGCCATACGTGCAATCTGATGATACATACAAACGTCAAGGTGTTGTTAAAAAATGCCTCATGTAATCAAACTATTTTCATCTATGTCTCAGTTAATTAGTAAGTAAGCAATCAGTCACATTTAATCTGGAAAGCTTAAGGCTCCTGTGTCTAGCATTTAATGTGGACCGATTCCTGGGTCATTTGACGTTAACCCTATCTAGACCGGGCTTTTTTTGGTATTCATGGAGCAGTGTGTGTGTGTGGGGGGGGGGGGGGTCTCTATTGACCTTCCCTTCGTACTTTCAAAATGGGTCGGGTAGCGATCACCAAATTTAGAGGGGATGATGTACTGGTAAAATTTTATACTTTCTGTAATTTTGGTATCGTTATGACGTATTATGTCGTAATTATGACGTCATCATGTCATATTTTGGGCTAAAATTGTATAAATATGGAATTTCCGCTATACCTAAAAATATTAAACAAAACTATCGCTATAAAGGGTAACTTCTTTTGGTTAAAGTCTGCAAAGTCTTTTATTGCCAATGACGACGACACTGATGCCTATATGACGTCAGAAAAAGACTTCATTTGTCCACCATCTTGGATTGACAAGCTTGAATTTTCAAAAATACGTTTTCTTCTACATATAACCGTACATAATGAAATTAGTAAATTTGGAAAAATACGCCTGTCAGAAACCCGTTCGTAGAATTGTTACCAATAATATTTCAGTAAAAGTAATTAAGTTTCGTAGTCCTAGCACACGTCGTTCGGCAATCATACGACGTCAAATTTGGCGCAGGCACTTTTAGCGCCCCACCCCCTCTAAATAGGGTTAAGACTAACAAATTTTTAAGACGTCCTTACAACGCACGTCAGCAAAGCCTATGTCAAAACTATTTATACAGTTTATCATAATACCCACAGCATAAATTGAAATACATCGTTTTCATTGTTGTTTCTTTTCTCCTGTGAAAGCCTTAAATTCATTATTTTCTGTCATTGGTCGACCAAATGACCTAAAAGCTGTGAAGTGTACCTATACCCCACCCTTTTTTCACGACAGGAGTAAATTCTGACACTTTGAATTCGAATTACATTGTAACAGTCATATTTTGCACGATTTGTGGATAGATGCAATATGCTGTATTTTTACCAACTGTTTCTCTAAAACCAAGAAAGTAAGGTATAATGCTAAAATGACGTTTTAACAAAGATCACCTTTATCTAGTGTTTAAATGCTCGAGAATTAAATAAATGTATTATTCATAAGACCTGAAGTGCATCGTGGAGAAACACATTTTAAACGAAGGAACACGAATAAGTACGTGATCCACCACCACCAAAATAACCAGTAAATAAATAACTGTTAATGAGTATAAAGTGTCTAAAATATGTCTGCTCCTGCTTAAACTAGATTACAGGAAACTAAATCTGAACATAAGACAAAAAGACAAACTTACGACAACGTGCTTGTTGCGGTACGTTTGGCACGTACATCGGATTACTGTTCAGGGCGTCTTCAGGATCTGTTGTCGGAATATGTCTGTTTTGAGGTATGTCATTGTTATCATTTCCAGGAACCACATTGTCGGCATCATGTTCAGCTGAGTTGGTTTCTGACATGTCTGGTGGGTTTTGGAATTCATGTGCGACGGCAAAAGGCACACAAGGGTCAGAATCATCAGCATCTTCTGTGGTATCAACTGGTTCTGGCAACTCAGCCACAATCACGTTTTCGGGAAAGAAGTTATTGCCATAGTCATCATTGCTCTTTTCTCCGGTTGCTGTTGTTGTTATGTGTAGATTTCTGCAGGAATTGCTTTGAGTTAAGTTTTCTGTGTGCCCGAAATTATGTTTGGAGATTGAATTAATGTTCAATTTTGAAACCACTATGCCCCCCTGGCGTATATTGTCATCAGTACAGTCAACATCGATGTTTGCTGAGTCGGTTAAGTTTGTTATTCCGGTGTCAACTTCAGCTCCAGTTGTATCTTGAGATTTATCATCATCGTGTTCATAGCATCCGATAGGTATGGAGGTATGTCCGTCCCTGTCCTTAGGGTAAGGCAGTTTCTCATGTGTATTTTGGGAGCATCGACGTCCAGGCGCGGTCGTGTTATTTCTGACAGGGTCCGACCTGTCGGCATCACTCTCAGACGGGCTGCATCCCGATTCATACGTCGGATTCGGCAACATCTTTGAAAAAAGATATGACTTCAATCTTTTATGCATTTGGGCTTCTCGACCCATTTGCGTCAAAACGTCTACCGAGACACCGTTTGTGTGGACTCTTGTTGGTACAGCATCGAGGGTGATAATTTCTTCAGCCATAATCATTCCTTGCCCTGTATGTACATGCAATTGAGACAAGAAATATCTATCTTTATGTTATTTCAAACAGTCCAATTTCCATTGTTTGCCCGTATGTCGTGGTTACCTTGGTCCGCAAAGCATGGCGACAGTGCACACATAATGGGAACTGCTAGATAGCATATAGCATCATAAATCCAATATATACTTCTAAATGAAATGATCAATCCTATAGCTAGCGCCATACCAGGTGATACATGTTCGTAAATAATTGAATGGGTGCTGAAACAGCACCAATTCAATTATACTAAGCGTTCTAGACCATATTGAATTTCTCTCTGCTTTTTCAGGCTTACTAACGCTAACTGAAATTCACAACCAAGACGACAGCCTTACGAAGTATAACGACTTTGATAGCCCACTGGCCCCTTAAAGCATGGACATGGGTAGCCTCACTGTTTTCGGTAAGATCAAATTGAACAGAAGTCCTTAGACCTATTACCTTTATCAATTATCCAGAGAGTTTGTAGGGCTGGTTGATAGTTTTTTTGTGATTGTATGGTTTAGGTGGGGGACATGGGTAACAGTTTATGAAAGTAGGAAGACACTATGTCCTGATGACACAAGCTACCTTTCAACTAAATGTCACGACTACATCATGTCAATGACTCAATCAAATTTTGTTTATTCCATGATGTATATTTCCCTTCGTACATCTTTGTCTAAGCTATATACATGCAAATCATCTGAGGTCAACCAACAGGGGGTCCAAGATCGACCTAAACCATCGCCATCCCTACACCTACCCACCTACCGAAAACCTTTGCAATCCTTCCAGTGGATCATACGACATAACCCAAATAACCTCCACAGAAAAATCACTATATTAGCCAAAACAGTTCTTCAATTTTGCGGAAGAAACAAATATATAAAATAAATCAACACAATGTGCCTTTAGAGCATTGAAATGAGAATGCGATTTGCAATCAAAACAATGCAATATTCCCGTTTATACAGTTCACAAGGTATGCATATTGTTGATGATGAAACCTTGAATATGACAGATTGACAGTTTATAGTCAGTAATGAGTTCCATGAAATTGCGACAGAAAAATAATTAAAAGAATATCTTTCTCAAATTTCAAGAGTGCTTTACGCAATAAAGCACTCTATGTACTGTGCAGCGTGTAGTGTTTGTAGCAGCAATGAGTAGTTGGAAGATATGCAGTAGCCGGTAAGACATAATTACTCACGGCAAGACGTCTCCGGGGGCGGTTTGTGCATGGAAGGAGTCATCTTTACCTCAGCTTAAAACAAGAGTCCAGAGACCTCATACCTGTACGACATATTCTGTTTATGCAAATGCAAACTGACGAGACAAAATGATGCCAACAACAGCTCGACAATTAGATTATTAGACGTTTTATACTCACCAATTGGCTTATACGGTGGTGAATCACAGTCCTTCTTGTTTTATCAGACTCAAACCTCCACGGCACGACTGCGATATCTGGTTCCTACTAGAGAGAGTTCACTCCTGGCGTCAGTTAAATGAAATGAATTATTCAAGACTCAAGACCAACGATTTCACGGGTTTATAACATAGAATATAGATACATAGTTTTTACCGCTTGTTGGTATACTAGGACTATAGTAAATAAACTGCTTGTCTGAACAAATAAGTAATTAATGATTAATGATGAAGTATGACACAATTGTCATTTTTTTGCAATAAGAAGTGTACATATGTTGTATGAATTCCCCTTCATTCAAAATATTTGGATGAACTTGTCTGAACATGGGATGAATAAAACATCAAGCTCCTGAATAGTTACGGACTGCCACGTTACGTAAGGTGAAATCTCTTTGTCGCCGTTATGATTTTTATGAATTGGCGAAAATCAACGTGTCTTTTTCTTTTTCACAGCCATTTTCTCATTAATCCATAATGTTTAATGATAAGTATCTGCACTTTTAATATTGGCTATAGGTAATTACTGATAAGTACAATTCTTCATCTCAGAAGTCTGATCTTTATGTACCTACTGCTGTATTGAAATTAGTCTACAACTGTTTGGACCTAAAAACAATTGTATCACGTCATTGGGCTTTTACATAAAGACACAATCATGTAGTCTTGACTTCATACATTTCCAAAGACCGGTTCTCCTATCTATAAACCTTTCGCTAAGAAAACAAGCTGCGTTGGATTTGGATTCAGTTGATTATATAGATGAGAATCGTAAGGTGAGCAATGTTTATCCGTTCAAATAGAAAGGTTTTTAACCATACTGTAAACCGTACACTGCAGATGTAGTACATATCTGTCCTAGATTGAAGACAAATATCGGAAATCCGTGTGAGAACGAAAACAAATAATCCATTATTCAATATATACTAGACTCTGTCAATTGAGTCATCTGGTAAACCTTCCTAATCGCTATGATTACATATTGAAGGCAATATTTTTTTTTTACAAAACGTTTCTATTCACACGTTTGCATCAGTTTGGGGGTTTCTTGATTATATGGATGTTATCCATAAAACCAAATCAATGTTACCTAAGGTGAAATACTGATAATAAAGAATCGGTAGTGTGTAAAAGTAAAAAAAAAAAAAAAACTGGAAATTGTTGCCTTAAGTCTTAAGGTAACAGAGCCAGAGGCTAGTTCTCTAGTGATAGCTAGTGCACAGATTACTCGGTGACAAAGGCTGTTTCAGTAATGACATTAAGAGTGCAGTCTTCTAAGTTGCCAATTGCAAAGAATATCATGATTGAGTGTAACAAAACAAGCATGGCGTAAAGATGACACATGAATAGACTGTGTTTAACGCTCAAGATAAGTATCTTTATAATGATCAATGTAATTCAAGTATTCAAAATGTTTGGGGCAATAAACTGATTTTACCATTTTAAAGTTTACAAATATTTACAAATATATCTAAAAGTGAATTCAAAGAGATTAAGATTTCCGTATGCAATTCTTTGAAAAATTATTGTGCTTTAGATATTCTATAAAAAAATATTGTCCAAAAAACCTTGCTGTGAATCGGGATGAACTCTAGTGCGCACTTAAAATACACCGGTGTTCAAGGCATTCTTTCAAAATCCACAATTACAACATTGCTTTTATCTCGAGTGACGGTATTAGCCAGGATGTCTGATTGAACTACAAGAGTTGGCAATATTTTGAAACCTCATGATTATAAGTTGCAAGAAATTAATCTTCAAAAAAGCAGCTGTATATGTAATGAGCAATATTTCAATGTAAAAACATAGTAGTACGTAGCAAAAACATGGTACTTAATTTTAAAAAAAAATCATATACTCACCAGATGGCTTCTTTGTTAGTGAGTTACAGTTTGCACTATCAGGACTTAAACCTCAACTACACGACTGTGGTATTTGGTTCTGAGTAGACGGAGTCTCAAGTCCCTTGTTCAGGTACCTACGTAAGTTTCTCAAAAACTAATCTGTAGCTGTTTATAAAAACACAGGATTTCAGAACGTCCTTGAATTTTTTTCATAAGATCAATGGCCACCCTACTTCAGACTTATCACAAGATTGCTTCTTTTATTCATATATCCTTGGCTAGCAAAAGACAGCGGGTGGTCCTCTGCTCGTAAATTGATAAACATGATTGAAAAAGAATGGTACTGTGAAAAAGTATGAAAACTTTCTTGCTAATTATTGCGATCTGTTTGGAGACTGAGGCAAAGGCTAGTTTTATTCTGATAGCAAGTGTGTAGTTTGCTTTGGGACAATGATGGCTGCAAGTGCAGAGTTAGCTGGGATGTAACGCTACGGCATTATGGTCGCGTGTAAGATAACAATTTAGCATGGTGAAATATGACAAAGAGATGGATAACTATTCCACCCTTAGACTTCTCATACTCAACTATATAAACTGCCTAATATTTTAGAATAATGTTAGTGGAAGTCTGAAGATTATATGCACATTTGTGAAAAAGTTGCAACACCACTTACAAGATGGTGTATTTTTGCTTCGACCTTTACTTGGTTGGATGCGGACATTTTTACAAATGGACATTGAAATAATGAACACAGACCAATAAGATTCCTCATTCTGGGCCTTACCACCCCAAAAATTCATTTTAGTTTGTCCAAATTATATTAGTTTTGTCTACAGACACTCTTAAAACGCATGAACATTTAATATCAGAACACTAGGAAAAAATTTTAACATGTGCCAATGCAATGTGCAAACAATTAAATTGACTTACGTTGTTTGGCCAAATTGATAATAATGATATTCCAGGGTTCATATAGTAACATATTATATGCAAATACAAAGTCACGGATCAGAATATTAATGTCAAAATGATCAAACTACTCTAAAATGAGTTGAAAGATTGCTCAAAAATGAAAAGAGGCGTAAATTACATTGCTATTAAGTTAGCATCTCTTAAATACATGTAATATTTTAAATTCGTAAAAGAAGAAATGTTCGCGGTGTTTTATGTTCGCGGTTCTCACAGCAGCCGCCACGCCATGCCGAGAGTTCTATGCAGTTTTCTTTTCCTTCCGCGAGAGAAAGTAGTCCGTTCCATGACTCCGGGTGTCAACACCCCTCACAAGAAAGCTTGTCGCTGGAGTATACAGCTGCGTATCTTCTTAATTTCTTGTCATTCACAATATCTTAGCCTCCTTTTTAGCTCCTATAGATTTTTGAACCGATTGTGTATCGTTTTCCAGTCACAATTACGACCCCAAATCAGGTGACTTTCGTGTAAATTCCCCTGTTGTTTTCAACGTAATGTAGATTTCAAACCAACAGGAAATCTCCTGCGTATGAAAGAGCAAACCTTCTAGTTTCTGAAAGTATAAGATTTATCACAGATTTTTGAGACGTAATGCATTTGCCCCGATATTCCGTGAAGTCATGTCATAATTTTGGTTCCAGAATAGAACGCACCGGGTTTGACGATTTAGCAATTATCCAACCGGGACAGATCCTCTCTCCGTAAATCTTAAAGTTTATGACCGGAATTTTGTTTACAGTGGTCCCTAGTTTATGAATCCCGAGTTTCAAGTCAATATACCAACCCGAAGTGATCTAAATCTAACTTCAAAATTTCTGACTGACTGCCGTAGCGAACAGCGCGCCGTTTTGAGACAGTTGTACGTTCCATGAACCCCGGGCGTCGGGACTACCTACCAGAAAGCTTGTCGCTCGAGTTTACAACTATGTACAATCAATATTTCATCACGTTTACAATTTTTAAGGTTTCCATTTTACTCCTACGTAATTTTTAAACCGACTTTTACCTCTACCCGTTTGATGATATGATCTGAAATCAGTTGATTTTAGCGCAAGTTCCCCGCTGCGTTTTACCTTACAGCTGATTTCAGAACGAAAGGAAATCTAGTGCGTAAAATTCACCGAAGTCTCTTCTTTCAGGTGGTATATGGCATATTGTCAATTTCGAGGGCGAAAAAGGCTTAAATTTGAACCGAGCGAGGCCACCTCATCAGAGGCGTCCGAAAAGGAACGCTTCAGCGCTGGCATCAGCGCCCGTTCCACAGAGCGCACGCCTGACCCGCCCCATTGCATTTACGTACCAGTTACCGTAAAACTAAGACTCCATTTGCTAATTCACTCCGTCTTCACGTGTAGTTTTTCTTTAGGCATCCTTTGAAAACACTGGAGAGATAAACTGGTGCCGATACTTGTGTTAAAAGTCGATTGCACTCGAATCAACCAAACCAACGACTTGCAACATTTGGATTTGAAACAGTCAAAAAGGTGACCTCAGTAAAAATGGAATTGCAAACCTTCCCAGATTTCAAACCAACAAGATTTTCACAAGAGGTATAGTAGAAGATTCAACAATTCTGGCGCACTAGTCATCGACAAAAGAATCGAAGGCGTAATGCATTTGCCCCGATATTCAAATTCGTCGAAAATTTAGCTCATAATGGCACCACCATTTTGCCAATTTCACTGTGTAACAAATATGATCAGGAAACTAGACATAATAGTTATAAAACCCCACAAAAATGGATCATATCGAGATTACATGATATTCCTTTATGACACATATAACGCAATCTTGGTAGCAAGGCCGGGAATCAGGTCTAAAACAGCTGTAAAACTCGGATGAAAGTCCATCCACCTGACGCGCTAGAAGCGTTTCCTTAGCAACGTGTTGCTAAGGACCGCGGAGCGATTCGAACTGCATAGAAAACATGTTCGAAAACTGTTCGATTTAGGTCATGGCGTGCCGGCTGACAGTGGCCACTTCACCGCGAACTTAAAACCGCCACGAACATATTCCCAAGGCAGTAACAGACTACAGTACATGGTGTTACCGCGAACTTAAAAACCCCGCGAAAAGTCATTTTTCCCACTACCGCAAAATTAAATCCCCGCGACCTTAAATACATTTACAGTAAATCGACCGCTCTTGAAGAACCGCTGCTAACATGACTTTATTTCTAACACATGGAGATCTTTTCCCGCCACAATAATTATACTGATTCAGTTGGTTTATGTTTTAACGAGGGGGTAAAGGACGGTCTTATGGCAGCAGACGTATATAGGAGAAAAGGAATTTTCTGAGACTGGCTCATCTTTGATACTTAGCTGCAGATGTAATGATTAGTATTAGGATTTTAAGTTAGTAACTTATATGAACAGTGCCACATATCCAGGACAAACAGAAGGTAAAAGTATATTATTTTCCTTTACCTACCCGAACGAAGTCAGGTACCCATTTTTACACATTGGTAAGTGAGGAGGTTCGTGTAAAGTGCCTATTCCAAGGGCATAACGTCGGGGGCACGGTGGGGATCGAAAATGGGAACTTCTAGATCGCGAGCTGAACGCTCTACCAATTACGCCACACACAACGCCACGAAATGTCTATTAGGATATCATTACATAGAAAAGCAAAATGATAGTACTCGTAATGATTTAATTATTACTCACCGGATGACCTTTGTAACTCACAGTTTTGTCACTTTTCCAAGACTCAGGCGGTAGATACGACTGTAATATTTGGTTTACGGTGGAGAGAGCTCGTTCCTGGTGTCAGTTGACCGAAATGAATTATTCAAAACTCTAGAAGAACGATTATGCGAATGTCTAACATTAAATGTAGATGCATAACAGTGTGATCACTTCTAACACATTGGAAGCTAAGGGAACAAAGCACTTTTTCCGAATAAAAGTATGATTAATTTTGAACCATATGGTGCATTTGTCTGTGTACAAGCCCTGTTTAAGGGGAAAAGAAAACATTTCGATTAACATGTCTTAACACTTTTTTTCATGAACATCGAACAAACGACACGTACATTCTATGTTTATTTGTCACTATTGTGAATCCAGGCAAAACATTAATCCATTTTCTCTATAAGCCATGGTCAGATCCACCTTTGTAATAATCTACAGGTTGATTATTAGTATCTAAACTTGTTGTTTGGTCGTATGTACGGATTCGTGCGGTGCTTTATCGCACAAGTCTAAGTTCAATATACATACTTTTCCCAAATATTAGTCTGCTGGTAAAAAGAACAAAGTGCAATACGTCATCGAACAGTTGCATAAAACAAACTTAATCTTCCATGGGCCGGGGACTCATCTCGAGATTGCTTCTTATATTCACATGTCTTGTCTCTTTTAGCAAAAACAGTGGGCGGTTCTTTGATGGAACAGAAGAATTGTTTTTAAAAAGTGTAGTGTGCGAACGTAGAAAAAGTATCCCAAGCAGAGTCAAACATAATATTGATTGCAAGTGCATATGTTGTTAGGTGACAGAGAACAGTTTAGTAATCGCTGCAAGTACACAGTCTAATAGGTTCAAGCACAAATCTTTTGCGCGGTGTATAGGTACTAGGTAAACAGGAATAGAACAACCAGATATTTGTCAGTTCATACTAAACTTTCAAAATGTTAGGGATAATGTTAGTTGTTACCTGAGTGTACGCAGAAATGGACTTTTTTCTAAAATCTAATAAAACATGCTGCGTATGAAGGTAGTTAGTTACCAGGGGTAGCTTCCTTTGCCGATCGGTAATGGCAGTATAGACTATCCATCAAAGCATAAAAAGGAAATATTCATTAATTATTGCACCAAAGACACAATAACACTCTTCAGGATATAGGTGTATGGTTAGTACTCCTCCCCTCTCCTCCTCCATCCTTCTCACTTCCTGTACCACCAGCTGCCGCTTTTCTCTGGAGTGAGCACTTGACCATCTGTGCGTTCTATCTCTCTCAGCCAAGACCTGACCTTCGCACCTGTACTGCACCCACAAGGTCTTTGTGCTGTAGTCTAATTACTGCTAGATGGATGGTGTCTTTAGCATTCCACTTTCTCCAGGTGAGGAGGATGGATTCTGGGACCCTTCTAGCTCCAAGACAAGACGGGCTTTTTCCACCTTGTGCTCTTTTGAAATGGACATTTGTGGAAGGTTTAGCATATTATCACCATACAGAGCAACTGTTGATAGACATAGGGGAACATGTGTATGTGTTTGTTTACCTGTCAATCAAGTCCACTGTAGACATGGCGATGTTGTAGGTTTTTAGCGGCCACTTCAGTCTGGGGAAAAGTACAAATTGTGTGCACCATATTTTTAACCTTCCTGGGAGTCCACAACTGTCAATACACTTCAGGCCGCTGATAGCCTGCTCAACTACCTCAGGTCCCCTCTCAGAATCTTTCAAGTTGCTTGTGTATAATCAACCCATAATCTTGACTGGTTCTTCTTGAATTGTTGGTATGTTCTGGCATATGGTTAAATACATTCAGACATACACACACATACGAACGAACGCAAACATGTACAAAGAGACACACAGCACGAACACGAACACACAGAAGAACGCACGCAGGCACTGCTCATTTGCACCTCTCACAAGTGATGGCCCTTTTGATCCATGAAATCATACAGAAAAAAATTAAACAGTTCTTGTCAGCATTGTTTGGTAGTTTTCTGTTTATCATCCTGGCCGTGTTGGGTTTACAGTGACTCCGTCCATAAAGTACTCCATCACTGACACTAGGTCATACACTCGAAGATTCGGCTGAACGAGCAAAGCCCACTCTAGCATATTCCTAATTTATGTAAACACATGTTCGCACAACATACTGCTTGCCTAAGGAGTTTGTCAAAGCGACGGTGCATGTGACTGGCTGTTGTATCTGTGAGTTCACATGACATAAGATACTAAGGTGAAGGCCGAAGTGACGACCAGGCTTGTCAAAAAAAGTAAGCAAGAAGCAAAAAGTGAAATATTCACCACAATGACATGTTCTGAGAGATCGCAATGCGCGCGGTACATTTTTGATAATGAAATTTGCCATTCTTATACGATCTATTTTGCAGCAGATATCCTCACAGGATATGCCCAGCCAAAATCTGCCTTAGCCAAACAAGCGTGCAAAATAACTCGTCCCGAACAAACCCTTATTGTACCAACCCATGCACACCGCACTGTTGTCTGAC
The DNA here is from genome assembly GCA_019207045.1 of Branchiostoma floridae x Branchiostoma belcheri. NCBI lineage: Eukaryota > Metazoa > Chordata > Leptocardii > Amphioxiformes > Branchiostomatidae > Branchiostoma > Branchiostoma floridae x Branchiostoma belcheri. Next base: position 32,337,366 of record CM033026.1, on the reverse strand, counting down.
TGAGAACAATGTCTCAATTTACACAAAGACATGGGAGATCTTAATGTAGTGTCTCTGATGTTTATCTATGTCAGGACTGATGCCCCCAGCTAATTTTGTCGGTACAAGCCATTAACTTTTCTCCTTGGGTATCTCACTGCAGTTGACACGGCGGCAAACTTCAATGGAAGCCTCATTGTGATTGACGGCAAAAACGACATAAATCTTCACCCTTCCTTCGCCTCACAAGTAGTATTCTGATAAGAAACCAGGTAGACCGCGGTCACATACACTTAGCGCGGTATTGGTGAGTACACTACTTTCTATTTTACTTACTCGTTGGCAGACTTCTTGCAGGTAGCTTCATTTCATATTTGAGGGTATATCTCCCCATATTAGAGAAATCCAGCCTATATTTGACTGGAGTACAGTAGGTAGTAGGTACAGCCTCAGTTGACTCTGTTTCAAAATATCACCCATCCTCGTCCATTGTTGTAAAATTTTGAGGTAAAAATACGGGTGAATGTCTAGGTATTATGCAATTCGTCGAACGTCTGTCGGTCAAGCAATTCTTTGAATCCAGCTCAAACAAAATAGCTATATCGCCAGTTCCTGATAGTTTGTTTCATTGTATATATAACACATTGTGTAAGGACGTACCCCTACTACCTACTTATTTGCACACATGTACTAGGTATACTGGTAAGCTTGTCCTATAAGAGTCGGACTGCCGTTTGATTGCAGTTGTTGATCTCCGTGTACCTTTGACACTGTGGCTCCAATGGAAGCATATGAAAATGGAAAAGAAGACGGCTTTATTCTGTAAAACATCGCAGCCATCTGGGCTGAAAATCTATAGACGGTCCAAATATCGCCTGTACTGCTGCAGTATTTCACGATGTAAAACGTTCTTTCGATACGATGTGGCATGGCGGCCTAAACTACAAGTTAACCAGATACGGAATCCATGGTTCGCTTCTTGCCTGGTTCACGAACTACCTGTCGGGGCGCCAGGAAAGGGTGGTGACAAACGGCACAGCATCTACGTGGGGATCTCCAGACGCAGGAGTACCACAGGGGAGCATCCTTGGCCCGCTATTTTTTGCAATCTACCTAAACGACATTAAAGACGTGTCAAGTATCTCTAGCATAAACTGTTTTGCTGACAATACATCGATGTACATCTCCGGACACACAGCCGAGGAAGTTGCCAGCACAACTAATGCCGACCTTTGTCTTGTTTCCGATTGGTTTTCCGACTGGGGGCTCGAACTGCACTCTGATAAGTGTAAAGTTCTGTGTAAAATACACTGATGTAGTTTCGCTTCTCTTTATAACAGCGTTACATGTACCTTCGTTTCTTCATTTTTTATCAATTTGCACCATTGCATATGCTACGGAACATATTATGATTATATTTTGCTTTAACGAAAATAGTTTACAAGGAAAGTCTTTTAAAAACACAATATTTCAGTGGTAATAATACAAATGAAAAATTGCTGTCATGACTACCTAGCACAATATATCGATTATGCATATCAAAGATGATTTTCTGTCCAGCCATAGTGCGGACTTTTTAAATTCGTTTTTCCTTTAATTTATACATTGAAAGTTTTCGTTTAGATTAGTTTGGAAAATACCTCGGCGGTAAATTGATTAGGTTTATTTTGTTTCTCGGCTAAGTTTAACAAGGATAGACAGCTCAATGCAGCCCGTGGCCAGTGCAGCACTGACTCCTAGTGACAACTGTGGAAACTGCAGCACACCACTCACAACAGTTTATGTAATGAAACCATCCATACCGGGACACACTGCACTGAGCACATTGTTTGCATGGCCTTGAACCGCCCCCCCCTCCAGTATTACCGCCCCAGATCTTTACACTGATAGGCCCCTGCACGATATACCTGCCTGAAATGTTAAATAGATAGTCATATTTCATCGTCATCTTCAACAATGCCTTACAAAACTGAAGCATAGCATTATTTGTATGTCTCTAAGCGCATAAGCATTAAAATTAGCCTCTCCTTTTAACAAAAACACTACAGCTTATGATATAAACGTTTCAACACTTTGAATAACCTTGACACACAATATTCCCTAGCGTCAACACCGATGGTCCCTTTTGCCAGGCCATTATCCTGTTGTTTGGAACTAAAATTGTCAAACTATAGTAATAACTGGTTAAATGTACAAAAATATCAATTTCACCAGTGTGTCGAGTTTTTTGTTTGTTTTTTGTGTACCATTTTGACCTAATAGACTAACAGGCCTAGGAGATTAGCGTTGGGTCAGGGCAACATGTGATCTGTGCAGAAGCTCCTCCTACATCGGAACTGCACATGATGATGATGATGATTGGATTATTTGAAATGAAAATATCTGGCAGGCCAATGACAGAATAATGTAGCCCGGAATGTCGAATATTTCCGACTAGTCCAACGCAACTCGTCTATGCCTTACCTATTAACCACGTTGACTTTAATACTTACGTTAAAGAATTAGTTAAGTTTGTGCTGTCTATATATGAAGAAAACCACCTAGATTTCTATTAGTTGCTATAGGTAGTCTCCAAGCAGACCCTACGGTGCCTTGGAAACAATATCAAAGCTGGCAAAGGAGTATAGCCGGACAAAGGGAGATAGCCGGCTAAGGGAGTCAAACGGGCACCGGAGGTCTGCCTGCCTGCACCTGGTGCCTTGCCAGCTTTGATACCATTTCTAAGGCACCGTAGGGTCTGCTTGGACTTGCCAGCTTTGATACCATTTCTAAGGCACCGTAGGGTCTGCTTGGAGACTAGCTATAGGGTCGACAAGAAAAATACGATGTTATACATATCTACGCAGAACCGTGGGGCTATACCGTCCCTCTAACATACCCTTCCTTTCGCTGATGACAGGTCTACCGCCACGGTAAATTATGTAAATCACAGTAAAGACAGACAAGGACACAGATGATTGATTTACATAAAAATTACCACATACAAAGGGCAATTGGCATAAAAGTAGCCCCATGGTCTTTTGAGGCTGTTAAAAATGTCGGTTGCTATCCACTGTGGATATTGGTAGGTGGACCAAAAACCTATCCACTACCACGTTTAACCTCCCAACCGAAGTCAGGTATCCATTAATGCATGAACGAAGTGATGAAAATCGTGTCTTTCCCCCAAACAACAAGATTGGTGGCAAGACAGGCATTCGAACCAAGGACCAATCATTTTTCTTTCGCCCAATAAGGATCCAATATCTAGCAAATGGTTCTAACAAATAATCACCAACCCAAAATGACTCTAAACCAATACTCACTTAATCATAACAATGCAATCATTCCATTAAGTTTGTAATGTATACTATTTCTTACCTTTAAACAATAGATCATATTATTTTTATAAACAATACCTAAAACAGTACTATTACTTCTACTAACAATAGCAGAACAAATACACGTTTTGCTTTCCATTTGTAACTTACATATGAAACTTACATATCTGTCACAACCTAACCTTTTTTCACAGTACATTATCCAAAGACTTCCAAAGTTTCAACGGAGTCACCCTGTATGTTATACACCCCAGGGTATACATCTCCGTCATTACTTCACTTGTCTCATTACACAAACCGTCTGCTGACATGTAGCAAATAAGCTCCAAACAAACTCCCCTTTTTCAGGCCCCCTTTCCCCCCTTTTTTAAAGTCAACATTCACTCCTCTAGAACAACGGATATGTAGATAGTACGGTTTAGATAAAACAAAAGATAAACATCATTTGTAGTAGAATGTAGTTTGTACCAGAAAGAGAGGGCTGAACTGTATACACCCATGTTTCCCTACCGAGCAATAAAAAAAATTATATTCCTTATGAATGAACAAAAGACAAACCTTTACTTATAAAGCATATCTGTTCCTGCCTCTTTAGTACCACAAAGACGGGAGAGGAATTCGAATTCACTTAGTTGAATCCGATTCTTGCAATTGTGTTGGTTGACATAGTATTTTTGTTGCGACCTGTACTTAACCCAGTGGGTGTTCATATGATTCATTCATTAACCCGTGTTATATATTGCGAATCGGCGCTCCACTATGATAGATTTGTGTTCTTTAGAAGAGGCTGTTGAAAACAAGAAACACGTTCTAGAGACAACATACTTAACAACAACTTAACGCTGTGGGGCTCTTTAAGGAATTTTTCGTAGCAGCTGATGAATACCACTTCCTTGGATCTCCTGTTCATAGCGGGCCTATATTGTTCTTTTCTGATTTTTTAGGAACACCCCAAGAAACAGATCATGTGTGTTCATAAAAGTCCGACATGGCAGCTGTACGTTTTATATTCTTTCGGAGCGAGCGCGGATGTTTTCGAATTATTTTGTTTACCACGTACAAAAAGTGGCTATATCTGGAACTTCTTATGAAACGTTTCCCTGTGGCTTCCCGGTAATTTCTCTAGCAATGCTTTCATGCCTATAGGTTTAGGTTGTACGTTTTCGTTGAATAAAATCTTCAGAAATTCATTCAATTAAGTATGTACCTGTAGTCTGGCGTCCGCAAATTCTTGGCAAGGACGCCAAATGAAGGCCGAATAGCGTGAACCTGTTTACTGTGGAGTCAGGTGTAGAAAACAGACCAAGCAGAAGGTTCATGGCATTTTTCAATCATGCACCGGCATTTTTCATTAATACCAAGGACGCCAAGTGAAGGCTGAACAGCGTAAACATGTGTACTGTGTAGTCACATGTGGTAAACAGACCAAAGGGGGGGGGGGGGGTAGGGTGAAACAGACCTGCACCTGACAACTAAACGTATCTGTAAGTAAATCCGTCTTTTTTTATTTCATTTTAAGTCAACAGACAGGTGAATGGAAAGATTGGTATGTTTCACACTGTCTCCATCCCCCCCCCCCAGCTAGAACTAAAAGACTTCAGAACTCTTTCTTGCACACAGCCATCAAGCTGTACAATAAGACTATAGACACTTAGCTTGAAATGATGGGGTTAATGATGGTACTCAATGTTAGGGTTGTATACTATTTTATGTAATTTTATATTGTTCTTATGTATATATGCGGACGGAGCAGGCTATGTGTTTGTTGTACATTCCAACGCCATTCGGGCTAAAAATATGTGTACGCTTGTTATGTTGTGAATCAAGAAATGAAAGGAATAGCATTGTGCAGCGAGTCAAGAAACAAAGATAGATAACATCAGAATGTCATTCTGGTAAGGACGTGTTTTGTTTACTAAACTGTCACTAGCGCTGACTCGATCATATCTGCTAAAATATGTCATTAGTTGGCGGCAACGTTTATTTTGGTGCAAGCGTTGTACATGCCAATTATGTCTGATAAGATAAACGTCTGTCCGAACTTCTGCCGTTAACATAAAACACAACGGCATCAAAACCATTAGGCGTTGAAAAATACGTGTATCAATATAACAGCTCAAAAGTAAATAAAACGTTTATACTCATGTTTTTGTTCGTAAATAACAGGCTTTGTGGCATTTTGGTGCCACCTCCTTCTGAATAGTCTGAATATCACTATTTAACATCTTCCTACTTGGCTCGACACGTTGACTTGGCTTCAAACCTGACGCTCTTCCGTTCATAGGCTTCCACCCAATCTGCAAGAACCTCACACGACCGACAGACATCGATGAAAAATGGGAGGGCAGGTTTCTGGAAACGATTTCGAGTGGGTGTACACAGAAGAGCCCCACGCTACAAGAAGAAAGGAGATCATGGGTAAGTTTAGAATTTAAAAAAAGTATGCCAACCTGTGGTAGAGTATTAGAGTTAAGTAAGAAATTGAAGTGGACGGGTATAAAGTAATGCACTACTTAATACCCGAACTACTATTGGGGACGGGGGTCGCGCATAAATATTAGTGTTATGAGACCTCTAAGGCCAACGTGCATATTGCTATAGCAAGCGTGAGACGGAAGACGTTATGGAAATTCAAAACAACTTTTTCAAAACAAGTTTTTCTTTTCTGCTACAGCCAAGCACCCATAAAGGAACTGTTCGGCCATGATCCTACCATTATGTATACAAGGTGGTCTTCATGATCGCTCTACAGCTGATAGCCTGCTACTTCGTACAGGTGAGTTTTTATTCAATGAGAACCACATTCATTGCTAACCTAGCAAACGGCCAACAAAAACCATAGCAAGTCTTAGACAGTTCTTTAACCAATGCTAAAGAGTCTTGAAAAAAGGCATATATCTCTCTCTGTCTCTCTCTGTCTGTCTTTCTGTCTGTCTCTACAAACATGTATAGAAATGTAGAATAATCAATGAATAAAATTGCACATTTTGGAAAGTACTAAAATGCTATAAGATTAACATACGGACATCCTGGATTTCTTCTCGACATAAAAAAAAATGCAGCTTATAAGTTCTTACCTTCTTCATTTTCATAACAGGATGTATCCTCGGCTATGATAATCCTTTTGGCGTACTGTTTTGGTGGCGTCATCAACGCCTCCATGATGACGGCTATCCACGATTGGGGGGGGGGTATGGATGACGTTATCAGGTTTTATTGCCGCTAACATTTCTTCTATGAAGAAATACAAAACTTCTGTACATACTACTGCAATGGAACTATGTATATATCTGTAGACAAGTGATCTATCTATATTCGTTACGACTACATTCTGTCATTCTTAACCCTCTTCAGACAGGGGGGGGGGGCTTTTGAGGCCTGCGCCAACTTCGATGTCCTATAACGCCAGAACGCCTTATGCTAAAGCCACCAAATTTGGTGAGTTTTCCTAAAATATTGTTGGCAACAATTTTACGAAGTTTGACAAATTTTCCATTTTTTCGTGTTGCCATGGTAACCGTTTGTTGACAGGCAGTTTTGCCAAAAATCACTATTTTTGGTTCTAACAATGTATTTTTCACATTTATTTGCTATATTACTGCTATTTTGTTACATAGATAAAATGTTATATTATTCAGCATATCTGTCACAATTATATATGCATAAATTATGCTAATTTGATGACGTCATCAGCCCAAAATCCAAGATGGCGGACCGTATGGCCAGATCAAGAATAACAAGCTAATTATCCCTTAAAATTTGTAATTACCTGGTATTTTTTCATCAAAAACCATCTAAATGAATGAATTTAGTCTATTTCCATTGCCCTTTGTGATTATTTGTTGCAAAAAAAAAGTAGTTTTAAAAATTGAAGGTAGTGGAAATAATATGGCGGAGCCTAACTCGTATCTTAGATGTGCATGACGTCATTTTATGACGTCATTATGACGTCATCGATGTTGCTATTGGCAATACAAGTAATAGACATTATTATTCTGTAATCTGCACTTGTTACATTTTTGTAGTATAACTTGGTTGTCTGAGAATACCCTTTTTTCATGGGTCCGGCCAATATAATCAAATTGATGACGTCATAATTACGTCATCTTACGTCAACGTAATGTCAAACGTCATATACTTGTCAGATATTATGTCGGTATCATGTCCTGAAAATTTGGTGGCCCTACGGCACGTCTTTCAAGAGTTAGAGGACTTAGAAGTGGAGGGCCTCAAAAGCCCCCCCCCCCCTCAAAAGCCCCCCCCCCCCCCGGTCCAGGGATGACCAATAAAGCCCGGTCTGAATAGGGTTAAATTCATTAATGAGAAAAGATTGGACACACACCCTAACACACACACACTAACACACACACACATGTACACACACCCTAACACGCACACACACTAACACACTAACATACAAACTAACACACTAACACGCACACACACACACGCGCACACACACATTCACAAGTGTTACTGAAAATATAACCTCCATGAATATCTTACAGAGGTAATTATCAAGGCAATAATTCATTCCAATAGTTTGTGGTAAATAAAAGTGCATTTCCTTTTATGGGCATTTGAAATTTAAACAAAAGTAAAAATGATTAGACATGTCAGTATTTCTCAATTATTTGTAAGACAACACTCAATCAACCAATCTATCTATCTATCAATTTCTCTCTCTCTCTCTCTCTCTCTCTATATATATATATATATATATATATATATATATATACGTATATTTATCAATCAGTCGTTCAATAACATTATGAGTTAATGCAAAATTGTTAACAAAAACATGTGGATATATTCACGGAAATATTAGGTCTCTTGCCTCCTATTACTTCTATATGCAGTTTTATTTCACTTCTGTTAGCCGCCCATACTTCTAACTATTTACTTCCAAACAAACTTAAAACGCTTTCTGAATATCCTTTGTAAATATGCGATACGATTGTTGTGGAATTAGAATCATTCTTATCCCCATAGTCCCTAGCATACCTAATAATCGGCAGCCTGCTCGCGTCTGGAGTCCATCCCATGGCCGGATATCTCATCTCACTCCTCTCACATCCTCAAGGATTTTACTCTGTTGTTTGTTCAATATTATGCTACATACGCGCCAACTGTTTGACTTCATTTGAAATACCTTGAAATGCTAGCAAATATTCCCAATGTTTAAAAAAAATGACCTGGATCATTACACATGCATTTAGATAATATGTATTCACCTTCCTCAAAATCTAGTATCTGAAAATACACATCGGTATGGTACAGTATACTATCAGGTAACAAAGTCAATTTTATATTAGCTACAATGCGAGTTTAAGCTAAATCAAAGTTCGTCAGTATAATAATCTCCAATCAGCCACACTTTGACACTTATGTAGTGCATAAATACATACCATCAATTTTTTTATGTTTTCATGGTAATGTAAGCTATTCGAGCGTATGGTAGACAAAATGACATGGTAATATATTGGTGGACCTTTTTTTCGGCATTTTTAAACGTTTAGTTCTGTTTTTTCAAACCGAATACAATAGCTTTACTCTTTAGAAATAATGCCGAGCCTGTAATACAAAAGCAGACAAAAGGCAGCAAACTACATCTTCAAGATTCTGTCGGTAAAACGTCATCCCTGTGGCCCGGACTGTCCACTTCCTTGTATACGTGTATCGTTCCGCGGCAGGTAGAGCTGTTCTTGGTCGTTAGAGGGAGTACTTCAGCTGCAGACGGTCTCCTACTTCACTGATGGCGTCCAAAGCCTAACACAGACGATTAGGCATAGCCAAAAACAATATAAACAAGAGTTCGGATACCTCATATCTCCATGAAAAAGTCTGATTACGTTAATGACTTCCACATTTGCATAATCTATGCTTAGTTATGTACACCTGTAAATAACCTACGCTGGTCACTATGTTGATTGTCAGATCATTAGATCGATAAATAATGACACTTTTGTCTCAATTATGCAGATTAAGGACTTATTTGCATAATTGGTATCTGATAATGTTCCACCTTCCACAAACTACATATATTGCATGTATTTGAGTTCTATAAAGGAAACACTGCAAATACAGATTTTCCTCATTAAATATGCAAATTAAGTGTCAGTTTGCATAATTTGCACTTGATGATGTGCATCTCTGTCAAAGCTACCTACATACCAAATATCATGTAAATTTGTCGTTCCCTTCTTCAGTTATCCACCTAAGAAGATTTTGACAAAAATGTCCCTGTAGTTCTAGAGCAACCTGCTAGGGGGACCAAATATACACCACATATCCCTTATGTCACAAGCTATCTGCCATACAAAAACAAAGACCATAGCACATCCAGTTCAAAAGATCCAAAAAATGAATTTCTGCTGCACTACCAAGGTCACATACTAGGTGGCCCAAAATTAATCTTGACCTTTGCCTTCCCAACACCTACCCACAAACCAAATATCATTGTAATCCATCTTGAGGTTCTTGAGTTATGCTCACTACACAAATCCGGACACACAGACACACAGACAGACACACAGACACACAGACACACCCAAAACTATATCTCCATTTTTCATGGAGATAATAATAACACACGGTCTGTGAGAAAATATGTTCTTCCTTCCATTTTTGTTGCTAGTAGTAGTGGTAGTAGTTGCAGAAGTAGACTGCTTTATTAGGAAAGGAATACGTATAATAGTCCTCCTGGCAGCTCTGGAGGACATTACGATCATATTCCATTCCACGGTATTACAACAATTAGCAAACTTTATTAGCGACGTTAAAACAATGGGTCAATGATAAGATCATAACATTAGTTATAAGTCAAAATACAATATCGAAGTACTACTAATAACAATTTGTTGTGCTTAAAGAAGTCTGCTATTGTTAGGCTTAGAATTTATATAAACTTTTAAAATTTCAACATGACAACTTTGTAAAACGAGTTCGTAAGTCACCATGATGAGGCAATAGGTGTAATAGTGTCACTGAGGAGTAAAGTTCAGCTAGATTTCATAAAACCTGGGGATTTCTTGCCCAGGGTAAGAACAATAAGAAAGTGCTCCCACTGTGACTTGTCCAGCAGTTTGAATGGTGGATTGACCCCTATAACTACATAAACTCATAAACACCACAGACTGTCTGCCAGCTAGAAACAATGGTCAGACATAGGTTTGCAGATTACTGGTCACTGATTCAACTTGACCTGTAGCGCTTTGGCCCAGATGGCTGCTGATACTGACCAGAGTTGTGTAAGTTTCTGCCGTGCTGTTAAAAGATAAATACCGTGTATGACAAAATAAATACGTTAAGGTTGTGACATCACCGTTTCTGTCTACTACATGGTTCCAAAAATAAGTTTTTCTGTACCTTGTCGAACATTTGTTGCGTGTGGGCAGCAGAGATACAGACACGGGCCCGACCCTTCGTGATCGATGTTGCCGGAAATGTTCCCGTCACACAAGCAATGTTCCTCTCGAAGAGCTCCTCCATGACGGCTCTTGGGCAGAAGAAATGGCACTCTAGTCATTAATTTTAACTTGATTTTCAATCTTCTCCTTGATATTACAGTAGACTGCATCTGAGTATCTCGACATGATTAATGGTTCAACACGCTGAGTACTTCAACACGCTGAGTACTTCAACGCGCTGAGTACTTCAACGCGCTGAGTACTTCAACACGCTGAGTACTTCAACACGCTGAGTACTTCAACACGCTGAGTACTTCAACACGCTGAGTACTTCAACGCGCTGAGTACTTCAACGCGCTGAGTACTTCAACACGCTGAGTACTTCAAAACGCTCAGTACTTCAAAACGCTTAGTACTTCAAAACGCTGATTACTTTAAATGTCTACTACGTAGTTTTTTTTGTGCTCAAATTTGAAATATTCTAGAACTAAGAAATTTCAGATTTACTACCACTTTTTGACAGTTTTGTGTCATTTTTCACGTTTGCAACGTAACGTGAAGGATTAGCCTACAAAACATTCTGCTCTAGCTAGGCCCACTGTAACCTGTTGATCTCCCTAGTTAGACCCTCCTGTTTGTAAAACAGCTTGCCACCGGTAGGTCCCCCGGGGTGGGGTAATCAGTTAGCACATGCAAGGCAGACTGCAGATAAAGAACACAATTGAGATCTTCTTCTTTGGAAACACCCATATCTAATCATTCTAAAATAGCATATAATCATGAACTTATTAGTCTATTTTGTAGGGTATCAACAAGCTGAGGTCATATTCCCTTCAAAACTGGAAGAAACCTTGTACAGAAAACTAACCTACTGTACTCAAAGGAAACTGTCAACTGGCCCCCCACTGGGAAGCCAGGCTGATAAGGAACACCAGCCAGGCAGTGACCAGGCCTGAACCCATCTTTTTGTTGGAAGATCACAATTTAATACATGCTTATTTGGTGCAATGATGTCGCAGCGTCTCTCCCTAAATATTGGTATGCAATGCTATAGGGTTGATTGAACTAACAATGTAAAGAAAAAAGTAGGAAAAGCTACTTTTTGTTTTGTTCAAATATTACGTAGTAGACCTTTAACACACTGAGTACTTCAACACACTGAGTATCTCAACACGCTGAGTATATATCTCAACATGCTGGGTACTCAATGCGTACTGAGTACTTGATGTGTACTGGGTACTTACAAGATTCTTCCAGGCACGCAGACGAGAAATGGCACGACAGGGGAATCATCATTACCACAGACGACAAAGCCCATGTCCCGAAGTCTCCGTCGGAAATACTTAGCATTTGCTGCCAATTGCGCAATCCTGAGTTTACCTGATTTGGAACCAAATAATGCAGGTAGCAAGAAAAAAAGACTTTACCAGTCTTGTTATTGAAACATCTCAAAATTTGAACATTCAAGCAACATAGAATGCATAATTCATCTGTCCTATAAGGATATTCGGATTCTGCAAATGACTGACTTTAGAATAAGCTATACACAATGTTGATATTTGCAACATTTATGCAAATTAAGGACTTAACATCACCTGCAAAAGGTCCCAATTTGAAATATATGTACTTCATTATGTACAACTCTGTCTTAGCTACCTACATACGAAATGTCATGGAAACCCGTCGTTCCTTTGTTCGGTTAGTCTTCATAGAAGATTTTGACGCAGCACCATTGTAGTTCCAAAGTCGTTATGTATATAATCAATATTTTCATAGCACAAATGGGGTAATAGCTATAGACATGACAATTATCTGTTGTATATTTCTTCAAGCAAAAGAAAACTTGTTTCAGAAAGCTAGACTTACCTATTTCCGTACCATCCTCACCCATAATGATCCTCATAGATGATATGACTTGTTGCGCTACCGGAGCTGACATGGAACACGCGTACGTGGTGCTGTGAGAGTACGTTCGAAGGTGGTTGATCAATCTCTGAAAAAGAACATACTCTAATAAGTCTTGACAAGTTTGAGTTACGAGTATTTTCGTACAAATCATAATTTGGATGGGTTATGCTAACACTTACCTTTGACCCTGCGATATAGCCCCCTGCAGCCCCAAAGCCCTTGGTGAATGTTCCCATCATGATGTCCACGTCCCTGGGGTCCACCCCCCAGTACTCAGTCACCCCCCTGCCTGTCTCCCCCAGGGCCCCGATGCTGTGAGCTTCGTCCAGATACAGGTAGGCACCATATTTTCTCTTCAGACGGATGACGTCCAGCAGCTTGACGATGGAGCCCTCCATGCTGTAGATCCCCTCCACTATGATGAGGATCTTCCTCCAGGCACGATGTGTCCCAGGCCTGCCGCTGATGATCGCGTCCCTTAGTTTCTCCTCTAAATCGTCCATATCTGGTACAATTGAGGGTTTTGTGAGAACGACCTTTTCGATAGATGATTGCAACAGTTTATGACACCAAAAGGCAGAAAGGCCATGTAGCAAATACGTACATTCTCCTTACCGTTATGTTTAAAGACCTGGATGACAGATCCACACAGACGTGCGCCCAACACGATGGAGGCATGGTTCTTCTCGTCACTCAAGATCAAGCAGCCCTATGGAAACAATATTTCTTTTGTATGCCTTGAGAATATGGCGGAATGGATCACATAGCCACATCACTATTAGTATTGTTATGTTTGCGGAAGCAGCAAAAATATTGTTTTCCTGCAGATATTCCTCCTAACGCAGGAAAAGCTGGGGCTGTAAAATGCTCTATACGTTTCCAGCTTTTGCATTGGCCACAAAAGGCCTTTTCTCGGGGACACGTCACATGTGAACCTATCAGCAAAACGATTGCTCAAACCGAGATCCAATGAAAACACAGGTTACAAAGCCTTCGATTGGCCGAAAGTCTATACTTGTCATCGAATAAACCAACTAGAGTTCCTCGAACACACATCTTCGCCAAATAAACATTCTTTATCGAAGGTCGTTGTTTTTGAATGATTAATGTATGTAATTATGGCTATAATGGGCCGGATAAGCACCAAATACAGCTTAATACGAGATGTTAATATAGCAAAGCTGGATGTAAGGTCTTTAGTTAGGCTAGGTTAGGCTAGGTCTTTAGTTTTATATAAGATTTCACTCTACAAAATGTACATTGCAGTCTTTTCGTAAAAAAAGAAATAATAAACAAACTTTGAGTGACTGGCCTATATATTAGATAATAGGTCATCTAAGGGTTACCTAAGGGTCATACGTAAGGATTGTTACGGCCCCGCCTTGGTGAATGTTTGTGTCCATCTCATGAAAATAGTAAGTAAAGTTTTGCAATCGCGAGTTAAGTCAGAGGTATTTTACACAGTCTACCTGGCCTGGCTATCACGTCAGGCTACTCAGATCCCCCCATTCATAGCCCCGCAAAGACAAAATAGCTGATTGACAGGCATAGTAATTGCTAATCTCCAAGTATTAGTATATTCATAAGCCTTACTTAGATCCTCCTCTACAACCTAGCACAAACCGAGACAAGATACGATACCACCCGCGTTCTATGACCGCACTCGTACAACCCGAAAGTATATGATATTGTCGTAATCGGTTGCACGGAAACCCCCATGCAGTGTGAAATCGAGGCCAAAATCAGGCAAATAGAGCAGGTTTGAAGGCCAACTTTGACTCTTCAAATCTCATCCCGAAATAGTATTTGAATCATTAAGCGTACTGTATGCGATCGAACAACTCATGAGGATTGCGTTGGCACCTTTTTTTTTTACGTGACCATGTCTTATGCCTCAAACGGGCGGGCGTGTAACACCCTGCCATGGCATGACGATTAGTTCTGCTCCACCTTTGATTTGTTCCAAACAAGCTGCTAGGGGGCCCAAAATTACACCATTCACTCCTAGTCCCAACAGCTATCCACCACTTAAAAATCATGAACATGGCACTTCTGGAAAATTTAGGCGCAAGCCTTGACGCTCACTTACAGTACCAAAACAAGTCGCTAGGAGACCCATTATCGAACTTGACCTTCCTTTCTGTGTCCCCTACCTATCAACAAAATATCATTAGCATCCATGTAGAACATCTCGAGTTATCGTGTTAACAGACAAACGCAATTACATACAAAGCCAGCTACAGCACCATAGGTAAAAGCTAGCTAAACCATTCTCGCACATGACAATCCTTTACACAACCGCTACACACCTGCCAAATATCGTAGAAATCGCCCAGCTGCATTTTGAGTTATGCTTCTCGAAACAAACCTCGAAAAAATACAAAGGTCGCTGCTGTACCGTAGGAAAACGCCAGGTAAACCATTTTCAAACTAGGCATGCCTTTCGACAACCGCTACACACCTACAAAAAATCAAAAAGTTCCATCCACAATTTCTCGACTTATATGCTGTTGACCTGCATACAGACCCAAGTAAGCAATCTTATAATCTTCGCTGGTGAAGATAATGAACGCACAGGACTGAAACTGGTCGGGCCACCTTGAGCAACATAAAGAAATAAGGTAAAAAAAATCGGCCCAGAATCATGTAAAGCCACGTAGCATGGTGGGGAGTGATATGGCCTCACACGCTGGAAGGCGCAGGATTGAGTCCCGCAGGGTAAATGTTTTATTCCCCATTTTTGACATGTATCGTTCGTTTTACACGCCTTTTAAAATTTTTTTTTTGCGCTCAAAAGACGTGCGGGGCGTTACGGTCGGACGGTCCGTGTGGGGAGGGGGGCTCGCCAACGCCTCGTTGCCTTTCTAGTTGTTTCTTTTCTTTGGGTATCGTTGAATTACGCGTGCAAAGATATGTATGAACAATACTATGATAATAAACGATTAAAACAAAATGAAATCAAATTAAATTCCATTCGTATAAAAGTACGTGTGCTGGATTATATTCTATACGTA
Source organism: Branchiostoma floridae x Branchiostoma belcheri (assembly GCA_019207045.1). NCBI lineage: Eukaryota > Metazoa > Chordata > Leptocardii > Amphioxiformes > Branchiostomatidae > Branchiostoma > Branchiostoma floridae x Branchiostoma belcheri. The sequence continues at coordinate 32,321,736 of CM033026.1, read as the reverse complement.
ATGCTGTTAAGTGGAAACATTTTTCTGTGCCGAAATATGCCAAACATTCCAGAAAGTCCGTATGTTAGATTTTCCCATATCCGTAGCATCAGCAAAATAAATATAAACAATCTGGGATGGTGTATAAAAAACATTGAATGATAACCTCACAGTCTGATTTGAAGTTCTGTAAGATACGTAACATTCTTTGAAAAATACTGCTCCATATCTGTCTATTTTTTCGGCTTTGTCGGAATTTAGATTCCGGTTAATACGACCAAGTGTCCGAAAATGTAACGCTCTTCGTCACGACCCAAGGCAATTTAGTGCAGTCAAACTACTTGTCAAATAATACAAAGATTCAGCGTGAGAAGATTGGCGATAAACAGATTGTTTCTGTCATACTTATAGTCTCTATAGTAATAACAGGTTTTGTTGTGTAGACACAGGTGCTTTATCTTCTAAGCAGTGGATTGAAAATTCCTAGCATCACTTCCAACTGTAAGAATATATCTATTTTGCCAGTTAAAACCACCTTGGCTAGTCTATACTCTACTCTGTTTGCATACCGATACCTACTTTACCCCCTATCAGGACTGGGATGTTCATAGAGTTGGTGGCGAAACCCATGCCGAAGGTGATAGCGTCCTCCACGCCCAGAAACTTGGCTGTTGTCGTCTCCAGCTCCTCGTGTATATTGTAGTTCCCTGTAGTTGTAAAAGCACATTTATTAACTGACTCCGGCACCGCAATTGTAACACATTATGATCATCAACAGCTTCGCAGGTGGCTTTAAATTAAATTTTTTCCTAGTCTTTTTCATTGACAGCAAAGTGACAGATCTGTTTAGAGTAAGCTATCAACTTTAGTCTCTCAGGAGTTGTAGGATGTACTGTACGAAAACACATGGCTCAGATTCACTACTGTACCTATTGCTCCCACAGAAACAAGTATTCATTCTCGTCTTCACACATTTTTTCAATAATCTAAAGGTGTCCGCTTATTAGGTGCCTCCTTTGAAGGAACTTACCAAGTTCCTGTCGACTGCTACAGACGCCTACACCATACTGCTGCAAGGCCTGGGCTGTGGCGTGTACACAAGGGCCATCCTTCTCCGCAAACCCCATGTAATTATAGGAGGCAAGGTTGATACATCGCCTCTTCTTTCCTGTCAATCTGGAGGGAACTAAGAATCTCATACGTGGCTATTCTAAAAGCATGATAGAAAGCATACGCTAATGAAAACTTTAAAAGATGTTTTAAAAGATTAATGCAGTTGCAAAACAACAAATCCTTTTCTCGTATCGAACCTCAAGTGCCAATTCTCATTGTCACTTGTCCTTTCCAACACGTCCACCTCTACCGCGGGAGGGCTGCAGATCGGTTTGCCGGCACCGTGGATGGCGCGCTTGAAGATATTCCTACTGAAGAACCCCTCAAATGACGTGTATAAAGGAACAAATCCCTGCGGAAAACATGCACAAAACAAGCATGCAGAAAAGTGAACACTTTTAGCAGTAAATAATGAGAATTGCCTACCTATTACCGTTGCGTGTTAGTCAAAAACTGACTGATTGCATGATCATTACAAAAATTAGGAAACCACTTGATAATAGTTGATAGAAACTTAATACTTGTGACTTGTCTCAGTCAGATGAAGGTGAACATCATCATACATAAATCACGTACATATGTAAGTTATTTGCATTAGATACATTTCTTACAGATCAAATAATTCAGATCAAATAATTATACCGATTTAAAACAGATAGCAAGATATGTATCAGTATATTGGATGAAATGAGTCTGTGTGAATTTTTTTTCTGACCTTCATCTTATTTCTCTCCGTGGCAGACTGATTTTTGTCCAGTCCGATCCTCCTAAGAAAATCTCTCAGATAGCCAAACATGATGAGAATAGCGAGGCTGATGTACGTCCAACAAGCTGCCAGGAAAGGTGCTGACTCATAGTCTTGAGGGGACTTACGACCAACCTAAAGTGGTACAGGGAAAGACATCCGTGCATGAAATAACACCAACACAAACACTACAGCTACACCAGCTGCTACTTGTAGGGTAAGATGGGTTGCATGTAAAAATATACTTCATTGTGCTACGGATCATTAAAGTAATACACTGTTAAATTGAAGAACCTTAGGTCAACTGGTGATTGTGACAAATGTAAAACATACATAGCAAGAGAATAGACGCTCTGATTTTAAATTCAAAGCCAGAGCAAATATCACCACATTTTAATTGCATAGAATAATATTCATCAATTCTCCTTTGCACGCACAAATACTACAATTTTTCACACTTTACAACCAAAATTCTTCTAACATTGGAACAATTCAACGTGGTTCAAACAGATAGCATTATTAACTATCACTAAGTATTATTTTATTTTCACTTTTGTTGTTGATGAATGCACATCTTTTGGGTCATTGATGCACGAGGGGTATTTTTATATGTTGTTACATTTTTTTTGGTTACATCAACAACTCATACAAAAGATATGAGAATGACCATGTTGTGCATGACTGAGAGGACAAAAAAAACACACAAAAAGTAAAAAAAAAAATTTCTTTTCTATACAATTAGATGAGCGATCTGTAAAACTTTAGGTCGCAGAAAGAGCGCGGCGTGAGCGCCGTCCTAATGGAAAGGAGGTATATGTGTGAAGCATGTAGGAGAAAGTTTTGACTACCTTAATGATACTCACCATGATTCATACAGTGCTTAGCCCGACAGAAGGAACTTGGAATCAGCTGGAAGACACTAACTGTTTCCTGAAAGGCAAGCTGTACCATGAGATATTTATGGTCTTTTCTTACCCACGCCCTTGTTTCACTAGGACGGAGCTCTCAAGTAGAATAGTAAATTTGCCAGGGCGCGGTTTTAAAATTCACTAAGGTTGCCATAGGTGGTTTCCTTTATTGCATGTTGAGTATCGGCTGTTGACCTTCGATGCAAGTGTCATTGTAAGAATTATGATATAACAGGAGAGAGCTTGGCACCGTTCCAATGTTATTTACTAGGGCTGGGTACCGGTGTGACAGCGATCTCGCCCCCCGGGGGGCGAGATCACTAGCGTTTTCGCCCCCCTTTAGCGTTTTCGCCCCCCCCCCCCCAAGAGCAGCTGGTTACTACATATTACAGGTGCGCTACCTGGTACTATACTGCACCTGGGAAGTAACGTATATGGTGTGTTACCTGGTACCTATATGGCACCTTATTACCGTACCGTAAGATGTCATACCTCGAAAGTCGATACTATATTGGTCGGTGCAAACATGACATTGAAATGAAAAAGACAATTTTTGCAGCTGAGGTGGCATAAAAACAGTGCTACTGCGAACGTATAAATCAACACCGCCTATGGTACGGAATACGTCAGCTATATGTTTTCAATTTGTCACAGTGTTTTCTTTTTTGTGCTGGAAACATTTCCAAAGCACTAACAAAAACACACGTGAATAGTAGTTTCTCATTATAAACACTATCTACGCGCAAGTTGATATAGCTGTTGCTAAATGCCACACAAACACTGGTAAAGTACCAGCCTTAAGAAACACGGGTAAATGCATCAGTTCCTAAATACTAGAAAAAAACAGTCATGTTGGAGGTGAAGATATCCCTTGGCCAGGTGCATATACCAAAATGTGCGTTATTCTAATTAATACCTAATATTTGCATAATTAATAAAGACATTACATAATTCTTTTGTGGTCACTTCATGGTAGAGACTTCATATTGGAGATATATAGGTTGCTTGAGGACAGGTGAATACAATGAAATACATCTTATGTCAAGACTTAGGTATATGCAATAATGGGAATACAAGGGACCCAACCCTCCTTGTCTGAAACAAGTTCAACTATCTTATTACCATGTAATTACGTTAATCTTGATATTATGAATGGAGTTATGTATCAAACTCGTGTACTTATATCATTCTGAAACTGCATTTTGTGATTTATACCAATCAACTTCTAAAATGTCATGTAAACCCGTTTTTTTGGGGGGGGGCGAAATCGCTAAAGGGGGGCGAGGTAGGGGGGCGAGATCACAAGCCGGGGAGGGCGAGATCGCTAGTGATTTCGCCCGGGGGGGGGGGGGGGCGAGATCGCTAGTGATTTCGCCCCCGGGGGGGCGAGATCACGGGGGGGCGAGATCGCTGTCACACCGGTACAGAAACATTAGTTCCAGGTCCAACCCTGAACCTGGACCTGATTCAGTATGTGAAAATTTGTGTATGGACAGAATTCAAAACAATAGTCCATTTCACTAGGAAGAAATCTGTTTGTGGAGTATTCGATTCCAACTGGCGTTTTAAACCCTACAAGGCTAACTGCGTCTAAACGGTTAGCTGTAAACCTTGGTAGAAACGACTATAGACTATAAACTTCACTCTTGTTATTTTCTTCGACCGGTAAGCCCCCAAATCATATAATCTATTAATTTTCCAATAGGTCCAACATCCAGTCCACCAAACTTTGTCAGGTCCGATTTTTACGGACCGGTCCAATAAGAAACCGGTTTTGTACCTGTACACTGTAACGGCTTGCGTCGACAAAGACAAATATTACCAGTAGTGTTAATTGTAGAAGAACAATTCTTTCCTCCCTTCAAATACTCGTTTCTCTCTATGTACGGAGATATCAGGGGGCCGACAAGATGACTCAAAACTCCATGCTACCCCATGACAAATATAAAACACATTCGTTGATATATGATGTACAAATCACAACGCTGCTGCTTTTAACCAACCAAAAGTGTTGTTCCTGCTTTTCAGCAGAGTACGGGAATTTGTTTCCTTGTAAATATCAGTGTTTCATCCTTGCTTAATCAAACAGGGAGACTGTAAGTGTGAGGACCCAAGTAAGCAAAATAGGATGAGAATCAGGCGATTGTCAAGGTACATGCAACCTTTTTTCAATTCCTTAAATCCATTAGTGTCCTTTAAGTAATAAATGAATAGTTAATGTAGCCTCATCAGTACTATAGAAGTAATTCGCACTGTAATATTTTTATACGCCTGTTAATGACCCTAAGATACGAATGTACAAATGTACTCACTTGTAGATTCGCCTTCACTTTCTACCTACCCAGAAGGAATAATAAAATTGTTTTGATATAGATTAAAGCTTACCTTTGGAAGGCTTTTAAATACCGGGTACTATTTAGCCTCTGCTACATGTGTTATTGCTGGAATATGAGCTAACTGGTCACTTCCTCAAGTAGCCTCAGATTTAAATGCACATCAATAGTGACAACGTTAACAGCGAACAAAATTTCCACAGAAGTGTTATCATTTTAAGCGTGAACAAAACAAAGACTGCAAAGACCTCAATATTTCTTGCCTGTCTAAAAAGTCCTGATCTCTATACAAAGAGGCTGCGTCACACTAATGGACACCTTATCACAAGAAACTGTCTCACTCATTTGAATACATACTAGAAGAGTCTTAATAAACGAGCTATTTGACACTTTCCTTATCTACGATCACCCAGCAGCGTCAGTTATTCTTCAACTGTACCGCTGTAAGTGCAGTACCTACAATAAGTGCAGTGACCGCTGTATTAAAGTTCAGTGACCGACCTTCTGTCGCGACACCGCTCCGGCCGGGATGGGAGAGTTTGCTAATCTCACCTCGATCGGAAACTGCCAGCGTTCCTGACACAACTTACATTCTTTAGCACACAAACGACAACAGTGACGTGCATACCTACCTACCTACAAGCATAGTCTCTTGGCCTCAAGGTCGTTTGGGAGGGAGCTCCGGTCAGTTACCGCAAAAAAAAGGTAAAATGGGTAACGTTATATGCTCGTAAAATTCCATAGCATGGTCGTATTGCAAAAAAAAAATCACAGGGTGCTAGTGTTAATTGAATGAATAAAAACACCGGGCATATTATGTTGATATGATGGATTTTGAGGGTTAAAAACACACATTTTGGTTGAAAATATTAGGTTTATTTCATGCGCCCTGTCCTCGGTAGAGACAACGTTCTGGACACAGGATGACAGATTACCTCATGTAGATTTACTTTGTCCGTCGCTTTTTTGTTGTATGTTAATTCATCGTAACTTTTTGGGTCAAAATAGGTAAAACGAGATGTTTTTCTCATTTGTGGACAATAATCAGCTCTTGAAGAAATCCCTTTATCACTAAATCAAATAGCTATCAATACATTTCTTTGAAAAGTGATTGTAAATGCAAATTTACCTATATTGTCAGCAAAAGTACTGTTGTCACCGGGTACCAAGCCCGTACATGTGGCGGTAACGGTCCTTCAGAACCACTGCTAACGCTGCTGTCGTTTTCCCGCCATTTCACATTCCGGAGGTTCGACCGTTCGACCGAACGGTATTCGGACGGTACCATTTATGCGGCTTCCGCAGGGGCCTCTTTTTGTTACTCGCATCGAATTATGTCAATATTTAGTAGATATTTCATCAATAAAATCGCACACCGCACCATTGCACGTGTGGTGGGTTCTTTGGCGTGCTTGAGTTGGGACTGAACTAGGAACGTAACATGCTGCTAGCTGCCGCTGAGCCAAATAAGCTTCCACTACGCCAGGCGATCTCACACTTTTAGAACTATATTGATTTGAATCTTGCTTTACTGACAATAGTTCAAAACTAATAGAATATTATCTAAAGCCCCTGGTCCTAGTCCAAAATAAAACATACAAACACAAACACGCGCTCGCGCGTAAACATACACTTACATGTACAAACACACACTCGCGCAAACACACACATACATGTACAAACACACACGCGCGCAAACACACACATACATGTACAAACACACGCGCGCGCAAACACACACATATATGTACACACACGCGCGCGCAAACACGTACACACATACACGAACACACTCCCGCGCGCAAACACACAAATACATGTACAAACACACACACGCGCGCAAACACGTGCACACACATACATTTTCAAGCACACACGCGCGCAAACACACACATACATGTACAAACACGCGCGCGTAAACACACATATACATGTACAAACAAACACGCGCGCAAGCACACACAGACATGTACAAACACACGCGCGCGCAAACACACACATACATGTACAAACACACACGCGCGCGCAAACACGTACATACATGCACAAACACACTCCCGCGCGCAAACACACAAATACATGTACAAACACACACACGCGCGCAAACGCACAAATACATGTACAAACACACACGCGCGCGCAAACACACACATACGTCATGTACAAACACACACTATCGTCGCCGAAAACATTTCCTACTTGGCAAATAAAGTAATAGCATGGTACCGGTGAGAGAGCTCAAATAAGAAAAAGGGCAATTGAAAAACCTTACTGGTGGGATTTTATGTTAAACCTGGGCAGGTTGGAGTTGCTAGGGAAAGACCCTATACTTGTTGAATCAATGATAAATGATGACCATTTTTTTACCCCCATGAGATAGTGGTATCATCGCCAGATAGCTGTTTTTAGCCTAAAAGACTAATGCAAGTGCTCTGATTAGGGGGGTCTATTATATCTCAAGACTAGCGGTTTAGAAATCCTTGCAAATGCGTGTTGTGATAGTAGACAGAGCAGATTATCATTTGTGGGTAAGTTTGCATGGCTTCAAGTTTTTTTTTCAGATAATGACACATTTGTTTCTTCCACTTTTTCGTACGTTTACAATGGAAAATTGTGTTGTCACCGTATAGGACCTGCAAAATTTGCAAGTGCCTATTGCAGTGAACGCTAACGGGTAGAATGTGGGAAATGCATTTAGAATGTCATGGAAAAGCTTGTGAATCATTAGCTGTAGTGTGTTACAGTGAAACTTTAGTGAAAAAGTTTAAACTTTGCTCAAAAATGAAAGTACAAACTCACCATAAATTTTCGGCCGAAGACTCCGACCTTCGTCAGAAGAATGAGTGAGGCTTGTTTTGGGATGCTAGAACTGGACCGGAGCTTGGAGCGAAGACGTTTTGTCCAAATAACATTTAGGGTACGTGCAATGCGCAGGGGACTACCGGTGTGAAGATCCGAGTCGGCATTGGAAACACTGTGCTGAGTGCAGTTTTTATACATATCTCAAAATAAAATCTAATATTTGCAATTATTATAACTTACAAGATCCTTTGACTTTTTCAAACACTGTGTACTAATTTGGCGGATGAAGCTTTATTTTGCTGTTTGGTATTCGGTTTTTGTTATTGGAGATGTTATCTTTTGTCAAGGGCCAGGGATGATACACAAAAATCCTTTCCGCTAGGTACTTAGGTAACCAGATATGCCAAACGAGCAGATAACGCCGCATGATACAAGCAGAACAATGCGGGACCTGAGCACGCGAGAACACCTCAGGGAAGGACGCTTGTGAATTAATTTTTTTACTTTAGAGGTTTCTAAAGATACTGTAAATGCCGAAACTTTCGAGGCTGTTTAATATTCGTGGTTTTCACGGTGGTCGCTTCACCACGAACTTAAAACCACCGCAAACATTTTTCCATGACAGTACGAGACTACAGTACATGGGCTACCGTGAACTTAAACCAACCGTGAAAATCGCTATCGCGCAATTAAATCCTCGTGAATTTAAATGCATTTACAGTATCGAAAGGTAAAAGAAATATGTTGCGCAAGCGTGTAGGCGTGACTACGTATACAGTTCAATATCTTACCAAAGGACTACCAGTGTAAAGTAATATGGTCGGTAGGGCGTTGCGGGGTCATGGAAAGGGGCTCTACCACATGGGAACTGTATGTTACATACTTTCCTTTTAAAGCAACTTGGTTAAAAATGTACATGTAGTTAAACTAGAACACAAAGAGGCTTAGCTCACATGACTCACATTCTCATACACTGTAACGTATTTCGATGGAATACGGCCTCATCTTAATTTTCGGGATTGGATTTCTAAATTTGAGATTGTGATTGAGATTATTTTGTATGTTGGAATCAATCAAAACCAAATCATCATCATCATCATACAGGAAAAAAAATTAATCTTTCACATCCGAAAAATTCTCCCCAGAGAAGAAGGACTCAAAATGTTTAAACAGAGTTGCATGAGAATCTCTTGAAATTCTGGTCGTAAGTTATTTGACCTTTAGGGCGGAAATACACACTTTGTCCGCCTCGACTCCTAAAAAATTCAGCGCGTGAAAGGGTTCTGAGGACATAGACATTTTGGTTTATGGCACTGTATAAAGGTTTCCTCAACTAATGTTTTAGACTGTGATTATCCCCGTGCTTATCATCCTCACACTCAGGGTTGACATCGCGGCAAAGCCTAACGATATCACCCCTGACAAATCAGCCAGGGTATTTGGGTATTTGGGGCGCCCTGCTTATGAATATTAATGAGCTTGCCTGATTTGTCGCGGGCCAATCAGCGACCGGATTGCAAGTTTCGAACAAACAGCGTACGGCGCGGCGTGTACAAAGATCTGTATTTCTTTGCGTGATGGTAATGTTTTTTTATCGTATGCTAGGTCGGTACATATATACGGTGATGCCGTGGTTACCCTATACCCACAGAACCGACAAATGTTAAATTTGGTACCTGATAAAGACGTCTGGACGCTGAAAGAACGTTACGCCGGTACTGTTATCTTGCTCTTGAATATTAATGAGTCGCCTTATATGGCGCCTTTCCGAGCTTCCGACAACAAGAAGCCAAATACCCAAATACCCTGGCTGATTTGTCAGGGGTGATATCGTTAGGCTTTGCCGCGATGTCAACCCTGAGTGTGAGGGTGGTGCTTATCAGTGTGTACTTAAGTGTACTTAGTTTCCAAGCAGATAATGGTAGTGAATATTGTAACCTCATACTTCACCGTTCTATCCACACAACTTCTCATACCAAATTTGATTCTCATATACTAACACTATACAATGTAGTCATTTACTCATTAAACTTGAGACGGATTTAATGTTGACGTATTTAATTGTATTCCACCAATGATGACATGTACATTTTTTTAAAAGTCTAAATGACACGTTTCTTTTCAGACTCAAGGAAACATATTACTCGTCCTCCAAATACTAGACTGTCGTAAAATTTTCTATCAATAATTGATAAAACGCCCTTACTATTGATAGACTTGCACCAGAACCGTGATCAACAAAACTGATGCAAACTTCTTTTGCGAGAATTATCTTATGAAATGAGAAGTGCCGAACTGTCCGTCTTAAGAACAGCAAAATACCTCTCTTAGTTTATTCATTGAATTGTGATGTGAGTCTAAATATACGTCTGATTAACACTGATGTCATGGCGTTTTTATCTCTTCCTTTCATCTTTAAGAAATATGAGGAACTTTCTTACGAGTTAGATATATATAGCTCAACTACAACTCATTGCCAACAACCTTAATCAAGCCGTGTGCTTGATGTGCTTCTTTACCAATAGTCTATTACTTACTTATGATGATGACTTACAAGCACTTATACAACTCATGTCTTTGCAATTCAGAGTGTACTATACATGTAGAAGATCAAGTAGACTGTGTTGTAGACTAAAGGATACCTGTAGCCATACTTAACTACTCCCGATTAGTTACAATAAGGCTGAATGGACGAGGGTAAATGAAAGCAGTGCTGATGCCGTGGAAATCAGGCTCTGCACCCTCCGGTAACTTCAGGGTGAACTGTTGTAGGGTGTTGGCGAGGAACAAGAATAACTCCATCTTCCCCATCTGTTCACCCCAACACCTGCGATATCCTACAGCAGAGGAAATGACCATGAAAATGATATTTTCCTACGTGTTTAGCGTGACGTGAACCGAAGGTAGAATATGATAGAAACAGGTATGTTTAACCCGGACGGACACCTTGGTATGTTTAAGCCATTAAAACCAGTCAACGGGTATGAATAAACACACACACACACACACACACACACACACACACACATAACAAATAAGGCATGCAGACAGATGCATATTCATATGTTCGATATATAATCTATTTTCCACGATTGATTGTTCAAGATAATAGGCACAATGTTACCTGTTGAAAATGGCATGAAAGCGTCGTGTGTCAGTAGCCGCCCGTTCTCGCCCAGGAACCTGGCGGGGTCGAACCTGTGTGGGTCCGGCCAGCGGCTCGGGTCCATGTGGAGGTCCCACAGGTTGACGAAAACGTTTGTACCTGCAGGAATGTCGTACCCGAGCAAGGTAGTGTCGTCGGACGTGCGATGTGGGAGGATTGGGATGATAGTAGCGATGCGCTGGATCTCCATGATGGTGGCCTCCGTGTACGGCAGGTTAATCCTGTCGCTGAAGGCTGGTGGACGATCCCGCCCCACAACCTTGTCCAGCTCGGCTTGAACCTTCTCCTGCACGTCAGGATACGCCGTGAGGTACAGGAAACCCCAGCATAAGGTAAGGGAAGATGTTTCTGTTCCCGCGGAAAACAAATCAGCGATTAAGTACGTCAGAGTCATGTCGGGCAGGAAGCCCTGTTTTGTCTTGTTGAAGGCGTCGATAAAGTCCCGGATTTCATCCGGTGCTGTGTTTCCGTGCTGACCGATGTGCTCACGGATGTAGTTGTAGAGTTCTGCTGTCAGATCCATCAATTCGTTGTACATTTTCCTGAAGCCCGGAAAGAAGCGGAGCATGGGGAAACAGTTTACGATGTATAGTGTATAGAATGTCACATTGATCCGTTCAGCAAGTGCTTGCAAACGGCCAAATTTCGGGTCTCCGTACTCAAACCTCTTCCCTACCGCCATGGAGACGATGATGTTAGACACAGACGTTTCCAGACGATTCTTGATGTCCACAGGCTGTCCCAATAGAAGCCGCAGTGTGCTGCAGAAGTGACGACACTCCTCCTGAATCTTGTCCTCTAGGATGGTAGTCCCCATACCAAAGAACCGAAGCGTTGACACAGTGAAGCGGTGAAGTGCCCTCCAACGATCACCGTATGGACAAAAAACTGCACCTGAAACAACGGTTTGGTGAACATGGCTTTTAGTGTAAAGTAACGTGGTTTGGTCATGTAACGTTAGCATAGTCAGGCAAATGAGTCAAAATCTAGACTCATTATCATTATCAATCAGACAATGTAAAAAACTACTTCATGAAGAACATCGTTGGAGCTTTTTACGTATCTCAATAAGGCCATACAATATATTTGAAACTAAGCAAACAACCAAGACACTGCCTAACACGTTCCTACCCAACACTACAAATACTTCCCGTCCCAACTATACAGCCTAGAATACACACTAGTTTGCACGGCACGTTTCAGGAGCTCCAGTTATCTAGCAAGTATGCCACCTAGTCTATATGAGCCCTCATCAGCATTGCAGCAAATCCTGGTAGGCTATTTTGAAAAATACATAGAAAAGGCTTCTGGATACAAACCAAAGTGCATGTTCACACAGCGCACTAGGTAGTAGTCTGGGCGGTTGGAGAAGTGCTTGGCCTTCTGCACAAAGGCCTCCTTTATAGCCTCACTGCCGTTAACAATAACAGCGTCCTGTAGACCCACACCAAATAGGGCACCTATCCCAGAATGCATTGCGCGGATACCATATTAACGTTTTTCGCGTCACGTGACTAGTTCAATTCTGAAAATGGCGGCATTGGAGATAGACACAAGTGTGTCAGCTCCTGCCTTCTCATCTTGCAATATCGTGACTCTGTATTGCATCAAGGACCCATTATACCTCACCTGGGAAAGTGTGGATATTGTGTCCGTTAATCTGAGGCATTGCCACATTTCCTTGGCCTCCTCGAGTCAGAGATACTGGGCACTGATAGCTGACAGGCAACAATGGGGGATTGGTGAGCAGCGGTTCGTAGCACCCAAGCTGCTTCGTGTGACTAGCAGTTGCGTGGCAAAGGTGAGTTTCTATAACCCATCCTCGTAGTATGCACCTTTTTGTGCTATTTTGTAGACAACGTTCTCCATAATTTTTGAACAGACGCTTACAAAACGCTGTATCGGGCGAAGGGGGAGGGGGGCAACGTGAGGCTTGTTTGTGTGCTGAAACGAAACTGACGCCGGAACGAACTATTCTTATAAACTAAACAGCATTGAATCTGAAACATGGCTTGTAAGATGAATCTTTATGGTACACGTAAGGTAAGTTTCGGGTCCATACGCCGTCGTCGAGTACTTGAAATAAGTAAAGAAATCTGCGAGGCGAACTGGCGAATTTTCCGCATAAATTAGAGCCAATATGGCTGCCGCATACCATAGTCGTCTTATTACTAGTAAGTATATTATAAATGACTCTCATCTCTAATTTTATTTTCATGCTTTCCTAACTGCTAGTGATAGAAACTCCTTGGTCCTAGAAAAAACTGTTTGGTTGGTAGATAGGGATCTAAATTTTTAAAATCTTTTTTTTTCCCAAACACAGTTTACAGAGTAAAACTGGACTGCATGAGGGCAGTCATATCTTTAATGTCAAACATGTTTTTTTGCATAATGTCTACAACTCTGTGGATACATTCATTAGATAGGACAAGCAGTTTTATTTACTTAAATAGCAAGCAGGCAAAATGCAATATTTAACTGGAAACTGTGACTGCATTGCCCATATCAGTGACCAGTTTTCATTATTTCATGACTTCAATCTTGCCTTGTTACAGTGGATAGATGAGGACGGTGACTTCTCCAGTGCAGCGTTGATATGGGAGTGGGATGAGATCACAAACATTCCTCCAAACATCTCTGCTGGTAGCCTGGTGTCACTTCACATGCCGAACCTCAACAAAGGAAACTGTCCCCACTGTTGCCCTGCCAACCCCTCCTCAGCTGCATCATCTTCCACCAGTTCCAGCCAACAACCCTCAACCTCATCAGATGACCCTCATCAGCCTGCCACAGACTCCCACACTGACATGGATGTATCTGACGGCAGCGATGATGGCGAGGATGACAACGAGACTCTTGAGGCACATGTTATTAAGTTGAAAGGGTCAAACTATGAAGAACGGTACCAGAAGGCACTAGAGGAGGTTCGAGAAGACATGAAAAAAAAGAAAACTGTACCTGTCAGACTTCAGTTTGAACCAACTAATGCGGAAGATTGCAATGCTATAGAAATAGATGCACATGTAAATGATGTGTGGAAGGTCATTGGGTATATCCCAAAGCACAAGATTCCAAAAGTCACCAGTGCTATGAGGAAGGGAGAAGTGGTGTCTATCAAGCTCGCAGGTCTTCCCAAGTATGAATACCATCCTAAGCATATTGGGTATTTTGCAACAGTTGTTGTAGTGAAAAAAGGTAAATGGCCTGCAGATGATAGGAATAATGTATACAACAGTGATCTGTCGCACATTGGGTGATTTTGCAAATGCTTGAGGCAACTAAGTAAAGTAGTTAAGTCACATAGAAACAACATAGAAAACAGTTGTCGGCATAGTCTTGTTGTCACTGGATAAAGTCTTATATTGTAGATTCGAACATTGTTGACAAAGTCTTGCTGCAACTAGTTTGACTATTAAAGTCTTATACATATTGTGCAACTGAACTACATAGGAAACATTTGTTGCAACTAAGTAAAGTGGTTACGTCTTATATATATATTGTACATAGTAACAACATACAGAATATTTGTTGGCACAGTCTTCTAAAGTCTTATACTGTACATTTTAAGAACATAAGAAAAACTTGTTGGCAAATGCTTGTTGCAACTAAGTTAAGTGGTTAAGTCTTATTGTACATTGTAACAACATAGAAAACATTTGTTGGCAAAGCACTGCTGTTACTGAAAAGTCTTATATTGTTTAAAAAGTCTTGTTGTAGCTAGTTGTCTTATACATGACATTGTGCAACCGAACTACATAGGAAACACTTGTCAACCTTATCTTATTGCAACAAAGTCAAGTGGTTACGTCTTGTATATATAGTACATAGTAACAACATAGAAAACATTTCTTGGTGAATGCTTGTTGCAACTAAGTTAAGTCTATACATATTGTACATTGTAACAACATGTGGAATACTTGTCAAAGTATGGTTGAAACTCCTTAAGATGTATATACATGGTAAAAATACAACAAGTACCAGGTCTAAGTCATGTTGTATCTGATTCTTTCCTGGTGAGCCCTAAAAGCTAATGCAGTAGCTCAACACAAATAACAATCCATAACTTGGCATAAGTCAGGCCTGGTGCCAGTGATGACCCTTAAGTCAGATGCAGTAGGTCAGCACAGATAACAATACATAAGTCAGGCCTGGTGCCAGTGATGACCCTTAAGTCATATGCAGAAGGTCAGCACAGATAACAATACATAAGTCAGGCCTGGTGCCAGTGGTGACCCTTAAGTCAGATGCAGTAGGTCAGCACAGATAACAATACATAAGTCAGGCCTGGTGCCAGTGATGACCCTTAAGTCATGCAGAAGGTCAGCACAGATAACAATACATAAGTCAGGTCTGGTGCCAGTGATGACCCTTAAGTCATATGCAGAAGGTCAGCACAGATAACAATACATAAGTCAGGCCTGGTGGTGACCCTTAAGTCATGCAGAAGGTCAGCACAGATAACAATACATAAGTCAGGCCTGGTGCCAGTGATGACCCTTAAGTCATATGCAGAAGGTCAGCACAGATAACAATACATAAGTAAGGTCTGGTGGTGACCCTTAAGTCATGCAGAAGGTCAGCACAGATAACAATACATTAGTCAGGCCTGGTGGTGACCCTTAAGTCATGCAGAAGGTCAGCACAGATAACAATACATAAATCAGGCCTGGTGGTGACCCTTAAGTCAGATGCAGTAGGTCAGCACAGATAACAATACATAAGTCAGGCCTGGTGCCAGTGGTGACCCTTAAGTCAGATGCAGAAGGTCAGCACAGATAACAATACATAAGTCAGGCCTGGTGCCAGTGGTGACCCTTAAGTCAGATGCAGAAGGTCAGCACAGATAACAATACATAAGTCAGGCCTGGTGCCAGTGGTGACCCTTAAGTCAGATGCAGAAGGTCAGCACAGATAACAATACATAAGTCAGGCCTGGTGCCAGTGGTGACCCTTAAGTCAGATGCAGAAGGTCAGCACAGATAACAATACATAAGTCAGGCCTGGTGCCAGTGGTGACCCTTAAGTCAGATGCAGTAGGTCAGCACAGATAACAATACATAAGTCAGGCCTGGTGCCAGTGGTGACCCTTAAGTCATATGCAGAAGGTCAGCACAGATAACAATACATTAGTCAGGCCTGGTGGTGACCCTTAAGTCATGCAGAAGGTCAGCACAGATAACAATACATTAGTCAGGCCTGGTGGTGACCCTTAAGTCAGATGTAGTAGGTCAACACAAATAACAATACATCAGTAAGGTCTGATGGTGCCCCTTAAGTCAGATGCAGTAGGTCAGCACAGGTAACAATACATCAGTAGGGTCTGATTACCCCAGTGTCATCACAAAAAAAGTACATTTGTACAATTGTGTATGTAACCCTTACTGCGATGAACAATAATTTTACCTGTTCATACTCATAACGTTCCTAACATGTTCCTGCATTCCTTCTGGGACAGGTGGAAGACCGACATCAAACCTGTGGAAACGGTGGCGAATGGACTGCTGGTGTCTTGCCGGTAGAAACGCACGCCCTGCTGCCAAAATGGCACTGTCCTCCCTTGACCGAATGTGTAGCCGGTGTAGTCTGGGGACGTAGTCGTCCTCATCTGGCCTTTCATCGAATGAAGGACGATCCTCTTCTGTGAAACGCTCATTCAGGGACCAGTAGTAGTACGGGCGCTCCAGGTCCATTCTTTCACAGAACTGCCTGCAAAATTGAATGTTGCCAAGTGTATGTCAGTCAACTTTGAAATTAATGTGACGAAAGCATTACAGTTGAAGATATCAAATACATCGGTTATGTAACATGTGACCAAAGTCACCATGGCTGTGCCTGAGTTCAGCCCAGGATGCAATTAAACTACAGGGTGCTCCAAAAAATCCTAACTACTTTAAACTGTTACTATTACAAACTCGTAGAATGTCTGACTGTAATAGTTAGATTTTTTAGAAAGTATAACTCATTTGCTTTCCAATGATACCCTAAGGACATTTTTTTCCAGCCATGCATTACAGAGCATTACCATATCAGAATTGTATGTACAGTCCCACTTAGTCCAGCCATGTTGTTCTCGATATGTCTAACACAACAGTAAACCTATCATTTTCACCTCATGAAGCAGGACCAAGTCGGTTTAAACATTAACTTTTAAAAGTTAACACTTCTCTAACATGATGTTGTCTCACACCTTAACATAATGTATACGAGATGGGATATCAACGGTATTTTGAAGTTTAATGTGTTTGTACCTTGATGTCCTAAAAATATGTTTTGGGGCTCTTAAATGCTATAAACTGCATGTACTCACATGACAAGCTTTCTCCAGTAGTGCTTGAAATCCTTCAGGGTGACAAGCTGCCCCCTCGTTTTGTGGTGAAGGATACTGAAGAAACACTCCACGTCGTCCGTTGTCCCGGCTCTTGGATGTTCCGGAAATCCCAGCACATCGTTTTGCCGGCGGCGACTTTCCTGACTGTCGATGTTGCTGGTGATCCCTATCACCGTTTCCCGACTGAATCCACACAGCTTATCAACACGCCTGGAACACGGGCAAAAAATTTTACACACTAGGGATGTGTACACCTGCTTTAATACACTAAAATTTTCTACAGATTAAGATAGCTCTTATGTTATACATTGCTTACATTTGATTACAAAATCAGTGATAATCTTATCAAACATTGTCAATAAACATCTTGTTGACAAGACGAAGTCAAGACACAAGAAATGACCGGGTAGAAATATACTAAATTTAAACATATTGCAGATAAATGATATGAAAAAAAAGCTACCTGTTGATGTCAATCTTGGACAGGTCAGGCTGTTCCTGATGCCACGGCATCCACTGGTCGAGAATGTAGGACCGCATGGCTCCATTCGCGTCTTTCCTCTGTTGTTGCGAGAGGCCTCTTCCATCTGACGCTTCATGCCAGTCGGCAATGACTTTCACGTACTTCTCCTCCTCTCTGTAGCCCTTGGTACCAAAGAATTGTGCCACCTTGTGCGACAAGAGTTTCTCTGCATCAGTGACTGATTGCTTTCTTACTCCAACGAGTGCTGGATATGTGAGATCTGTGGTGTCGCTGTCCATTGCTTCTTGGAATCTTCTAACGTCGATCTCGTCATACCCCCCCTCTCGTGTGTGTTTGGCGAGCCTTTTCATTATATGATTATGATCTTCCCTCTCATGATGTTCCCTCTGTGTCGTTTGGTCCACTTCTGGCACGTATATGTACTGTGTAAAGTCTGCCCCCTCTTCCCTCAACTCTCTCACTCTTTCCCGAAACCTGTAGGTTGCAGTGATGGACCGGAGCATGTCCAACTCTGTCTCATCACAGTTGACTCTCCAGGGATGGTAGGTGTACCCTTCAGGAATCAGGTCTTTTCGGATGTGGTGTAAGCCATCCTCGAACGTCAACCCTTCTTCCTGGAGATGGTGGAGTTTCAATCTGACTTCTTCTGGCACACATGTGTTGTCATCTATGTCGAGAAACAAGCACAAAAACAAGACTTTAAGTGTTGAACATCATGCCTTACAAAATTAAGCAAAAAGTTGCAATTTTAGCACATCACACAACTGAGTCTGTTGTTTCTCTTGGATAATCTAAAAATATCTTACATGTTTTGTAATTGTGCCTTTGATTACATTCATTTTGACAGCATAAATTGGTGCCATGATATAGTACCCAAATCTTGGAGCAGATAGGTGACCGAAGTGGACCCAGAATCATGATGTCAGTACTCTGATAGGATGTAGCCAAGACATTACCGTGGCAGGGTGCTAAGCTCAAACTATACAAAGTGTAGAGTGTCCAGATATTCGTATGGACTAATGGACACAATGGGAAAAAATTGCCCAAAAGAAACATTTAATAAATCAAAATCATTGTGATTATTTCCTTTGACAGAGAAACAAGAGATGACAGCTATGAGGTAAACTTACCATCAATCTGCAGCATCTGCTTCAGTCTTGTTTTGCTCATCTTTGACACGCTTTCTCTTGCATCGTGTATAAGCTGCCAAAGATGGACAGGACGTGTGTCACCCTGGGTCCGTAGCGTGCTAAATTCGCCATCAGTCACAGTTCCTAATGACAAAAAAAATGATAAGATGGTAAGTTATGTGAAATATATCCCTCAGAGGTTCATAATGGTATTTGTGAGAAGGGCCAAAACCTCTCAAGACATATGATCCTAACCTTTTATCAGTCTTCTTAAACGTTTGAACAATAAATTTTCAATCTACACGATATAGTAATGTGAAACAATGAAAAGCTCACCAACAGCTTGGAGTCCATGGACGTTCATCCTTTCCTTCAGGCTCTTTGTGAAGTCCCTAATGTACTGGTCTCGCAGGCTGTTGTAAGGAATGAACTGTACTGGCAACGCATATGGTTTGGTCTTCCTTTCCTCGTCTGACAACATTAGGACTAATACATGCGTGGCCGGTGGTTGTCGCCTTTTCCTGAACAGGTTGGTTGTGTAGTCTTGAATTGCTGCTTTGTTTGTTTTGTGTCTTGCGATGGCTTCCTTTGTGTCAGGGTTGAAGGGGTTAAGGAATGTGAGAATGTCGTTATATGATCTTGAAAACTGTTGTGCCCGTTCCAGAAGGTTACTGGTTTCTACAATGTCCCAGTTTAGTTCTTTAAGCCTCTCTTGGGGTGTTGTTGGGATTCGCATCTTTTTGGCATAAACATCAACGGCTTCGTTTAAGGCCTGTTGGAGTAGGCTGCAGTCGTCCTCGAAGGTGTTGACCAGGGTCTTGACTTTCTCTTCAAGAGTAGCCCTCTCCTTGTCGACTTCAAGTTTGTTTACAAGTTCCATGCGTTGATCGTACACTTTCCTCAGCTCGGCCAGCTTCCCATCCTTGAGGTCAACATCGCCATTCCATTCCCCTCTCATGGAGTGTTGGATGGCTGGCTTGATGTCCGTCCCATCAATTTTAATCCAAAAACGTCCTTTTGGATTGGCCTGTTTTAGCTCCTTCAAGGCTGCATCCTGAAAGGTAACAATGATTGGATTTTTTTTAGCAAATTGGAACAATTCTCTTTGGTACATCATGTTCGTTGTAATGTGGCTGCTTTAGAGGGGTCAAAAAGTTACTGTTATGTTGTATGAAAGCTTGAAGTACTGAAAGTACACTTACTTAAAGAGGAAGACAACAAGTGTGAAGAGGCAACAAATTCAATAGGTACCTGTATGTCCGTGGTGATGGTTGTGCCTGACTCTGCAATTTTGTCTGTGATTGCCTTGCGCCCTAGGCCTGCCACATTCACTCTTGCCTGAGTAGACCAGAATTAATCATACTTAACTACTTGTCTGTTGCATAATGAATGTGAAAAAGAATTCAGAAAGAAAACATACCGAATGAAAAGAAAGGTCTGAAATAAAAGGGATAACAAAGTACAGATTGCTATATATCTTCCATATAACCTCACCAGTGGACAGGAAACTTAATACATTTTATACTGTATTCAACATCCATGAGGTAAAGAAGAACTATATTGAAGGTAGATTACCTTCATTGGATCTTTCACATCTCCCACTGCGCAACCACTCCAGCTGGGGCCTCGGAATAGTCGGTTGAACCTAGTGCCAAACTCAAGCTCCATCATCACCTGCCATCTGATGTAGTCATCACTCAGCTTGATCTATGTTGTTAAACATAATTTTCATATTATCACTTAAAGATAATCATAATAAAGTTTAGATATTGGGATATTGGTAGAGTATAACCCAATGTGGTTGTGTAAGATGTGTACATGTTTGTATCCTATCCGGCACAATTACTGGAATGGACAGACATCCCTCATGTCCAACTGGGCATGGATGCTGTTCCAACGGGGACAGCTTAACATGTACATCATGCAGTCAGTACAAACTGTGCCTGTGGGCTTTAAAAACATTTGTTAGTGAAACCTCATGTCCAACGGGACATGGATGCAGCTGGGATGCTGCTTAAGGGGTAAGACAGACATCCCTCATGTCCAACGGGACATGGGTGCAGCCCAACGGGGTCTGCGTAAGTTGAAATTTGACAGAATACCTGCTGCAAATACCTGCTGTACATTCGTACATGTGAAGAAGTCGATCTGATATTGAATCAACCCAAAAGGCATCCTCTCAAGGGGCATTAACGGTTCCTCTGTGCCCTGTCTGTTCTGACCCACACACTGACTGAATTTGTATATCAAATTTGGTTTGGAAAGGTTCTGCAGCCTCAG
Source organism: Branchiostoma floridae x Branchiostoma belcheri (assembly GCA_019207045.1). Taxonomy (NCBI): domain Eukaryota; kingdom Metazoa; phylum Chordata; class Leptocardii; order Amphioxiformes; family Branchiostomatidae; genus Branchiostoma; species Branchiostoma floridae x Branchiostoma belcheri. The sequence goes on along the minus strand of CM033026.1, from coordinate 32,300,468 downwards.
CATCGCATCCGAGGAAAGAGATGCAAAGTTAGTGGGATATGACGTGATGGACTTAGATAAGGCTAATGCATGGAAAAGGTGATCAGTCAACTGGTTAGCAAACGATGGTGACCAGGTGTTAAACAGTTGTGACAAAAACGACTTCTGGTGATCTAGAGACAACGACTGAACAGCGTGTAGTGCATTAGATATCCGTGCCTCTGGAGTCAGGTTTTCCTCAGCAAGGATGGGTCTTTCAGCCTGTGGAAGTGGTTGGGTTAATGATGGCAGTGTGCTATCATTAGTACTGGCAGTGGTTGAAGGACACAACTTGTCTACGGTTCTATGAAGGTCAGGAGTAGAAGGAATGACTGGAATGGGGGATGGCATGATGGAATGATCACTAGTGCGGGGAGTGCTGGTTAAGTATGAATCTATTGTGATGCCAAATGCCTTCTCAGCTGCAGACCTCCCCCCATTTTCTGGTGGAAATGCCTTTCGGAGTTTATTCACTACCTTGGAGCGCATGGCCGTAGCTGAAAAGAAGAACATTGCAAAAGAAAATGCCATTATAAGCAGTTTTGCAAATGTAGGTATTGGAAAAATGTATAGTTGTGCAGCTGTACATTGACATACATATGAATATATAATAAAGCATTCATTGGACCCCACATAACAACACAATGGGAATTAGAAGCAAAGAATCTTCCTGTGTATTAGAATGAAATATAAACTGAAGGCTTTCACAGATGATGGGCAAGAAAAGTAGAAGGTAATGACATGCTGTTTTACCTGAATGCTACATCACGTCAACTGAAAACTAACCTGATCTCACAAAACATGTTCCAGCCTGTGCTGCCACGTAGTCCGCAGCCTCTTTCCAGAAGTCATCGTTTTGTATCTGTGGCCAGTCATCGATGGACTGGGCAGGGTCCCACAGATCTGTTGGCATGGCAACAAACTCAACCAAAGCTTTAGTCTCCTCTTGTGACCACGCACCACATCTTCGCACGATTTCCTTCTGCTTTGGAGACAATAACCTTGCCCCAGACCTTCTTGATCCCCTCGGGGAAAGGACTTCAATTGATTTCCTCACTAGGAGACGGGCAGCCTATTTAATAAATGTATACATATATAATGTAAATGAATTAAACATTCAAACATTTCTGCATGAGGATGTGGGACAAGTAAAGAAAACCTAAAACATCACAATACCTATCCAAACAGAAACTGGAGGAATTCTTTATCATTATAAGTAAATAAGTTATTAATTCAATGTTGCAGATACATACAGTAGTTATGAATTATGTATTTTATGGAAGATGACACCAGGAAGAGAAGTGATGTACACCAAATTAAGAAGAAAAAAAAACTAACTCTCTGAGAGGGGCTCTTCCCAGGCGACACAAATGGTAAGGTCTTTCTTGCTGAAGGGCTCTTGAAACTGCCAACTTGACGTCGGGACTTTTTGACTGGTGTGTTGTCCATCTGTAGTACAAGCACATACAATATACACTTTTTACAGTTATATGACCCGTTATAATAATGAATAAATAAATACTATACATGTGCCACATGTGCCTATCTATATTCCCCTTAAAATCTGTCTCATAAAAATCTTGATAACTATTGAACCCCTGTTTTACATGTTGCATTTACACAATTGTTTTCTGCTTATGGGAACGAATAGGGGGTGGGGGGCGCGGACGTAAGTACGTGCTTTGTTCCGTAATTTATCGTCCGAGTTGGAAAAAAAACACACGTAAACATGGCGTGGTCACGGTTCCACGACAAAATCTAGCCACAAATTCATGTACAAAATTAGTCAGAATGTCGTGAAGAAACGTAACGTTAGTGGGTGACTTCCACACCGAGGGACGTGGAACCATCGGGAACCATCTTGACATCGTCAACATAATCCCGACATGGCCCGTTCGACCGATGACAAATTTTCTCGTTAAAACAAATGGACCTTAACTATATCGAGGGATCCAACGAAAGATATCACATCAAGGCACATGTAGAACACGCTGAAAAACTAAGGTCCGCACGATTTTCGATATTTGAGGCGAGAATTCTGACCAGTTGCATGAAAAAAATAGCATAGATCTGGTTGTTTACGTAAAACGATGAAAGACAAAATACCCGATTCGAGCACACAGAAATAAATGTCGTCTCTAAATATACACATAAAAAGAATACTAACTATCTCTACGAAGATACTGAACAAAAACCTACCTTGAAATGGAACTGGTACGGCGCAGAAAGCCAATTTTACACGAGAAAAACAGAGCGCGTCACATTTTTACGCGGGAAGATCGGACTGCAGTACCGGAACCGGATATACAGGGAACGCTGGGATAGGTACCTTATTTGCTGTGCTGTAGACCGAACCTGACGCTAAAGACGTCTCCGTACTGATAACGCCATTTTGTCAACTGTAAGTGCATGTCTTTGGTCAGACTGGGGAGGTTACCGAGAACTGGCCATCCAGGCGGGCCGGGTGGAATACTCTTCCGTCCATGTGCTGAGAATTTTGCGACCACAACTGAAGAAACCAGAAAGGCCACAAAACAAATCAGCACCACTGTCATGCTGTGTCCAGACAGAACTACCTGCAGTAGGGACACGATTGTAGCCATTGCGGCGACCACTACCTACTGTGTGAGTGGGTCCCGTAAGTGTTACCTGTAGAAGGGCGGGGCTTGGCTTTCTGTGTTTACATTGAGGCATTCCAAAACCACATGAGGGGGAGGGGCCAAATTAATCAGAACTAAGAGAATTATACCTAGAATCTCACTGAAATCAACAAAAGCATAGATACAAGACCCGGGTATTCACACAGTCATTTTTTTCCTGATCTGATCCGTTTCCTTAATGGGTTGTCAAAAAACTCCCACAACACACCATTTAACGTGAGCAAGCCTTCTAGCGGGAGAGACAAGATCTAGTTGTACAGTTACAAAGCAATTTGCCTCGGGGTAAACAAACATTTAGGTGTTGTGAGAAGAATGTAACCTGGAGTTTGAACGCTCTATAACGTGTGAGCCGCGCAAATTTGTTGACGTCTGGAGCACTGAGTCGCGCTAGCCTATGCCTCCCAGTTTTCGTGTTCTTTGCCGAAGCGGAAATTGGTATGAAAAACTTCTGTTCCTGTATTTATTTCATAATTTATTGTAGGCATTAACTGGCAGATAGAATCTATACTTACAACATAACAAAATTTATTGGCCTAATTTGCGTGTGTGTGTTTTGTGTGTGTGTGTGTGTGTGTGGAGGTGTGTGTGTGTGTGTGAAGGTGTGTATGTGTGGAGGTGTGTGTGTGTGTGTGTGTGTGTGTGGAGGTGTGTGTGTGTGTGTATGTGTGGAGGTGTGTGTGTGTGTGTATGAGTGTGTGTTGTGTTTTTGTGTGTATGTGTGTTTGTGTGTATGTGTGTGTATATGTATGTGTGTGTGTGTGTTTGTTTTTGTGAGTGAGTGTGTGTGTGTGTGTGTGTGGAGGGGTTGTTGCCCTCCGTATCGAGTTGTTGCAATTCTACATAATGAATAGGTAAGGTTGACATTGTTTACCTCATGTGGCTCAAAGGTATTAGTGGATTTAATGCACCATTCATGTAATTGGAAATTCTTGTTTTTCTTGCCATATAAAAAAGGAATGATGGTATTAGATTTAACCCGGATTCGCGTAGTACAGAGAGACGCAAAACATTCTGCTTTGAAACTATCATTTACAACATGATTACGCTATCAGTGCTAGAGCATCAAGAGAATGACGACCAACATTCAGCCAAGTGTAACGCATACAAAGAATTCAATTTGGGACAAATAAATATTGTGGTGTTTTATAGCCCTTTTTAAAACTTTATTTAACCTTGATTTATATTTCACCTAACCTTTACTTCCTATTAAGTCATTAACTTGTATTAAGTACTGCGTATCATCATTGTCGTCACCGATTGTATATCATTTTGCAGTTTCAAGAGCGGGGAACTTCTTAAATCTTTATCGACTTTCACTAAAATCACCTTGCCTGGCAACATGGGCATTGGATCAAAGTCTTCGACTGTTCTGCTTTTTTTACTCGGTCTTCTGGTAAGGCACATAATCAGTGGAGAGAACGTTCTGTTAGTTCATACACCATGTGCTGAGAGTCACTTGCTCACGTTAGCGAACATCGGACAGGCTTTAGCATGCAGGGGCCATGTCGTCACGGTCGTTGTACCAGAAGACATAGCCGAGAAACGACGAGCGGAAAGGCCTGACTTCAAGTTTGAGACGTTCCGCGACCAAGGAACCTTCACATCATTGAAGGAAGCTGAGGACCAGCATTATTTAAATACAAAGTCGGGGACGTCAAGCCTCCAGTATGCAAAAGCATTTATCGATGTAACTAACGTGATAACCAAGCACTGCGACCTGCTACTGGGGGACA
>CM033026.1:32115091-32294275 GCA_019207045.1 Branchiostoma floridae x Branchiostoma belcheri | reverse complement strand
AAATGGTAAAAGTTGTTAGGACGCTCAGAACAGCTCAAAAGGCCTAAATCATCACTTTTAGACGAATTACGGGGTGTAATGCATTACCAATGGCATTTTTTTCAAAACTTTTTTTTTGACTGTATTACACTTTTATAGGGTGAATAGACTTATTAGAGATGTTTACAAGCAAAAATATGATATCCCACCTTTTTTTCGATTTTTAATGGTAAAGTTGTGGGACGCTCAGAACAGCTCAAAGGGCCTAAATCATCACTTTTAGACGAATTACGGGGTGTAATGCATTATCAATGGCATTTTTTTTTCAAAACTTTTTTTTTCACTGTATTACACTTTTTATAAGGTGGAATAGACTTTTAGAGATGTTTACAAAAAAAAAATAATGATATCCCACCTTTTTTTGATTTTTAATGGTAAAAGTTGTCAGGACGCTCAGAACAGCTCAAAAGGGCCTAAATCATCACTTTTAGACGAAATTACGGGTGTAATGCATTATCAATGGCATTTTTTTTTCAAACTTTTTTTTTCACTGTATTACACTTTATAAGGTGGAATAGACTTATTAGAGATGTTTTACAAGCAAAAATAATGATATCCCACCTTTTTTTTTCGATTTTTAATGGTAAAAGTTGTTAGGGACGCTCAGAACAGCTCAAAAGGGCCTAAATCATCACTTTTAGACGAAATTACGGGGTGTAATGCATTACCAATGGCATTTTTTTTCAAAACTTTTTTTTTCACTGTATTACACTTTTATAAGGTGGAATAGACTTATTAGAGATGTTTACAAGCAAAAATAATGATATCCCACCTTTTTTCGATTTTTAATGGTAAAAGTTTGTTAGGACGCTCAGAACAGCTCAAAAGGGCCTAAATCATCACTTTTAGACGAAATTACGGGGGTAATGCATTACCAATGGCATTTTTTTTCAAAACTTTTTTTTTTCACTGTATTACACTTTTATAAGGTGGAATAGACTTATTAGAGATGTTTACAAGCAAAAATAATGATATCCCACCTTTTTTTCGATTTTAAATGGTAAAAGTTGTTAGGACGCTCAGAACAGCTCAAAAGGGCCTAAATCATCACTTTTAGACGAAATTACGGGGGTAATGCATTACCAATGGCATTTTTTTTCAAAACTTTTTTCACTGTATTACACTTTTATAAGTGGAATAGACTTATTAGAGATGTTTACAAGCAAAAATAATGATATCCCACCTTTTTTCGATTTTTAATGGTAAAAGTTGTTAGGACGCTCAGAACAGCTCAAAAGGGCCTAAATCATCACTTTAGACGAAATTACGGGGTGTAATGCATTACCAATGGCATTTTTTTTCAAAACTTTTTTTTCACTGTATTACACTTTTATAAGGTGGAATAGACTTATTAGAGATGTTTACAAGCAAAAATAATGATATCCCACCTTTTTTCGATTTTTAATGGTAAAGTTGTTAGGACGCTCAGAACAGCTCAAAAGGGCCTAAATCATCACTTTTAGACGAAATTACGGGGTGTAATGCATTACCAATGGCATTTTTTTTCAAAACTTTTTTTTTCACTGTATTACACTTTTATAAGGTGGAATAGACTTATTAAGATGTTTACAAGCAAAATAATGATATCCCACCTTTTTTTCGATTTTTAATGGTAAAAGTTTTTAGGACGCTCAGAACAGCTCAAAAGGGCCTAAATCATCACTTTTAGACGAAATTACGGGGTGTAATGCATTACCAATGGCATTTTTTTTTCAAAACTTTTTTTTTCACTGTATTACACTTTTATAAGGTGAATAGACTTATTAGAGATGTTTACAAGCAAAAATAATGATATCCCACCTTTTTTTCGATTTTTAATGGTAAAAGTTGTTAGGGACGCTCAGAACAGCTCAAAAGGGCCTAAATCATCACTTTTAGACGAAATTACGGGGTGTAATGCATTACAATGGCATTTTTTTCAAAACTTTTTTTTTCACTGTATTACACTTTTATAAGGTGGAATAGACTTATAGAGATGTTTACAAGCAAAATAATGATATCCCACCTTTTTTTCGATTTTTAATGGTAAAAGTTGTTAGGACGCTCAGAACAGCTCAAAAGCTCTAATCATCACTTTTAGACGAAATTACGGGGTGTAATGCATATCAATGGCATTTTTTTCAAAACTTTTTTTTTCACTGTATTACACTTTTATAAGGTGGAATAGACTTATTAGAGATGTTTACAAGCAAAAATAATGATATCCCACCTTTTTTTCGATTTCTAATGGTAAAAGTTGTTAGGACGCTCAGAACAGCTCAAAAGGGCCTAAATCATCACTTTTAGACGAAATTACGGGGTGTAATGCATTACCAATGGCATTTTTTTCAAAACTTTTTTTTCACACTGTATTACACTTTTATAAGGTGGAATAGACTTATTAGAGATGTTTACAAGCAAAAATAATGATATCCCACCTTTTTTTGATTTTTAATGGTAAAAGTTGTTAGGACGCTCAGAACAGCTCAAAAGGGCCTAAATCATCACTTTTAGACGAAATTACGGGGTGTAATGCATTACCAATGGCATTTTTTTCAAAACTTTTTTTTTCACTGTATTACACTTTTATAAGGTGGAATAGACTTATTAGAGATGTTTACAAGCAAAAATAATGATATCCCACCTTTTTTCGATTTTTAATGGTAAAAGTTGTTAGGACGCTCAGAACAGCTCAAAAGGGCCTAAATCATCACTTTTAGACGAAATTACGGGGTGTAATGCATTACCAATGGCATTTTTTTTCAAAACTTTTTTTTTCACTGTATTACACTTTTATAAGGTGGAATAGACTTATTAGAGATGTTTACAAGCAAAAATAATGATATCCCACCTTTTTTCGATTTTTAATGGTAAAAGTTGTTAGGACGCTCAGAACAGCTCAAAAGGGCCTAAATCATCACTTTTAGACGAAATTACGGGGTGTAATGCATTACCAATGGCATTTTTTTCAAAACTTTTTTTTTCACTGTATTACACTTTTATAAGGTGGAATAGACTTATTAGAGATGTTTACAAGCAAAAATAATGATATCCCACCTTTTTTTCGATTTTTAATGGTAAAAGTTGTTAGGACGCTCAGAACAGCTCAAAAGGGCCTAAATCATCACTTTTAGACGAAATTACGGGGTGTAATGCATTACCAATGGCATTTTTTTCAAAACTTTTTTTTTCACTGTATTACACTTTTATAAGGTGGAATAGACTTATTAGAGATGTTTACAAGCAAAAATAATGATATCCCACCTTTTTTCGATTTTTAATGGTAAAAGTTGTTAGGACGCTCAGAACAGCTCAAAAGGGCCTAAATCATCACTTTTAGACGAAATTACGGGGTGTAATGCATTACCAATGGCATTTTTTTCAAAACTTTTTTTTTCACTGTATTACACTTTTATAAGGTGGAATAGACTTATTAGAGATGTTTACAAGCAAAAATAATGATATCCCACCTTTTTTCGATTTTTAATGGTAAAAGTTGTTAGGACGCTCAGAACAGCTCAAAAGGGCCTAAATCATCACTTTTAGACGAAATTACGGGGTGTAATGCATTACCAATGGCATTTTTTTCAAAACTTTTTTTTTCACTGTATTACACTTTTATAAGGTGGAATAGACTTATTAGAGATGTTTACAAGCAAAAATAATGATATCCCACCTTTTTTCGATTTTTAATGGTAAAAGTTGTTAGGACGCTCAGAACAGCTCAAAAGGGCCTAAATCATCACTTTTAGACGAAATTACGGGGTGTAATGCATTACCAATGGCATTTTTTTCAAAACTTTTTTTTTCACTGTATTACACTTTTATAAGGTGGAATAGACTTATTAGAGATGTTTACAAGCAAAAATAATGATATCCCACCTTTTTTCGATTTTTAATGGTAAAAGTTGTTAGGACGCTCAGAACAGCTCAAAAGGGCCTAAATCATCACTTTTAGACGAAATTACGGGGTGTAATGCATTACCAATGGCATTTTTTTCAAAACTTTTTTTTTCACTGTATTACACTTTTATAAGGTGGAATAGACTTATTAGAGATGTTTACAAGCAAAAATAATGATATCCCACCTTTTTTCGATTTTTAATGGTAAAAGTTGTTAGGACGCTCAGAACAGCTCAAAAGGGCCTAAATCATCACTTTTAGACGAAATTACGGGGTGTAATGCATTACCAATGGCATTTTTTTCAAAACTTTTTTTTCACTGTATTACACTTTTATAAGGTGGAATAGACTTATTAGAGATGTTTACAAGCAAAAATAATGATATCCCACCTTTTTTCGATTTTTAATGGTAAAAGTTGTTAGGACGCTCAGAACAGCTCAAAAGGGCCTAAATCATCACTTTTAGACGAAATTACGGGGTGTAATGCATTACCAATGGCATTTTTTTCAAAACTTTTTTTCACTGTATTACACTTTTATAAGGTGGAATAGACTTATTAGAGATGTTTACAAGCAAAAATAATGATATCCCACCTTTTTTCGATTTTTAATGGTAAAAGTTGTTAGGACGCTCAGAACAGCTCAAAAGGGCCTAAATCATCACTTTTAGACGAAATTACGGGGTGTAATGCATTACCAATGGCATTTTTTTCAAAACTTTTTTTTTCACTGTATTACACTTTTATAAGGTGGAATAGACTTATTAGAGATGTTTACAAGCAAAAATAATGATATCCCACCTTTTTCGATTTTTAATGGTAAAAGTTGTTAGGACGCTCAGAACAGCTCAAAAGGGCCTAAATCATCACTTTTAGACGAAATTACGGGGTGTAATGCATTACCAATGGCATTTTTTTCAAAACTTTTTTTTTCACTGTATTACACTTTTATAAGGTGGAATAGACTTATTAGAGATGTTTACAAGCAAAAATAATGATATCCCACCTTTTTTCGATTTTTAATGGTAAAAGTTGTTAGGACGCTCAGAACAGCTCAAAAGGGCCTAAATCATCACTTTTAGACGAAATTACGGGGTGTAATGCATTACCAATGGCATTTTTTTCAAAACTTTTTTTTCACTGTATTACACTTTTATAAGGTGGAATAGACTTATTAGAGATGTTTACAAGCAAAAATAATGATATCCCACCTTTTTTCGATTTTTAATGGTAAAAGTTGTTAGGACGCTCAGAACAGCTCAAAAGGGCCTAAATCATCACTTTTAGACGAAATTACGGGGTGTAATGCATTACCAATGGCATTTTTTTCAAAACTTTTTTTTCACTGTATTACACTTTTATAAGGTGGAATAGACTTATTAGAGATGTTTACAAGCAAAAATAATGATATCCCACCTTTTTTCGATTTTTAATGGTAAAAGTTGTTAGGACGCTCAGAACAGCTCAAAAGGGCCTAAATCATCACTTTTAGACGAAATTACGGGGTGTAATGCATTACCAATGGCATTTTTTTCAAAACTTTTTTTTTCACTGTATTACACTTTTATAAGGTGGAATAGACTTATTAGAGATGTTTACAAGCAAAAATAATGATATCCCACCTTTTTTCGATTTTTAATGGTAAAAGTTGTTAGGACGCTCAGAACAGCTCAAAAGGGCCTAAATCATCACTTTTAGACGAAATTACGGGGTGTAATGCATTACCAATGGCATTTTTTTCAAAACTTTTTTTTTCACTGTATTACACTTTTATAAGGTGGAATAGACTTATTAGAGATGTTTACAAGCAAAAATAATGATATCCCACCTTTTTTCGATTTTTAATGGTAAAAGTTGTTAGGACGCTCAGAACAGCTCAAAAGGGCCTAAATCATCACTTTTAGACGAAATTACGGGGTGTAATGCATTACCAATGGCATTTTTTTCAAAACTTTTTTCACTGTATTACACTTTTATAAGGTGGAATAGACTTATTAGAGATGTTTACAAGCAAAAATAATGATATCCCACCTTTTTTCGATTTTTAATGGTAAAAGTTGTTAGGACGCTCAGAACAGCTCAAAAGGGCCTAAATCATCACTTTTAGACGAAATTACGGGGTGTAATGCATTACCAATGGCATTTTTTTCAAAACTTTTTTTTTCACTGTATTACACTTTTATAAGGTGGAATAGACTTATTAGAGATGTTTACAAGCAAAAATAATGATATCCCACCTTTTTTCGATTTTTAATGGTAAAAGTTGTTAGGACGCTCAGAACAGCTCAAAAGGGCCTAAATCATCACTTTTAGACGAAATTACGGGGTGTAATGCATTACCAATGGCATTTTTTTCAAAACTTTTTTTTTCACTGTATTACACTTTTATAAGGTGGAATAGACTTATTAGAGATGTTTACAAGCAAAAATAATGATATCCCACCTTTTTTCGATTTTTAATGGTAAAAGTTGTTAGGACGCTCAGAACAGCTCAAAAGGGCCTAAATCATCACTTTTAGACGAAATTACGGGGTGTAATGCATTACCAATGGCATTTTTTTCAAAACTTTTTTTTTCACTGTATTACACTTTTATAAGGTGGAATAGACTTATTAGAGATGTTTACAAGCAAAAATAATGATATCCCACCTTTTTTCGATTTTTAATGGTAAAAGTTGTTAGGACGCTCAGAACAGCTCAAAAGGGCCTAAATCATCACTTTTAGACGAAATTACGGGGTGTAATGCATTACCAATGGCATTTTTTTCAAAACTTTTTTTTTCACTGTATTACACTTTTATAAGGTGGAATAGACTTATTAGAGATGTTTACAAGCAAAAATAATGATATCCCACCTTTTTTCGATTTTTAATGGTAAAAGTTGTTAGGACGCTCAGAACAGCTCAAAAGGGCCTAAATCATCACTTTTAGACGAAATTACGGGGTGTAATGCATTACCAATGGCATTTTTTTCAAAACTTTTTTTTTCACTGTATTACACTTTTATAAGGTGGAATAGACTTATTAGAGATGTTTACAAGCAAAAATAATGATATCCCACCTTTTTTCGATTTTTAATGGTAAAAGTTGTTAGGACGCTCAGAACAGCTCAAAAGGGCCTAAATCATCACTTTTAGACGAAATTACGGGGTGTAATGCATTACCAATGGCATTTTTTTCAAAACTTTTTTTTCACTGTATTACACTTTTATAAGGTGGAATAGACTTATTAGAGATGTTTACAAGCAAAAATAATGATATCCCACCTTTTTTCGATTTTTAATGGTAAAAGTTGTTAGGACGCTCAGAACAGCTCAAAAGGGCCTAAATCATCACTTTTAGACGAAATTACGGGGTGTAATGCATTACCAATGGCATTTTTTTCAAAACTTTTTTTTTCACTGTATTACACTTTTATAAGGTGGAATAGACTTATTAGAGATGTTTACAAGCAAAAATAATGATATCCCACCTTTTTTCGATTTTTAATGGTAAAAGTTGTTAGGACGCTCAGAACAGCTCAAAAGGGCCTAAATCATCACTTTTAGACGAAATTACGGGGTGTAATGCATTACCAATGGCATTTTTTTCAAAACTTTTTTTTTCACTGTATTACACTTTTATAAGGTGGAATAGACTTATTAGAGATGTTTACAAGCAAAAATAATGATATCCCACCTTTTTTCGATTTTTAATGGTAAAAGTTGTTAGGACGCTCAGAACAGCTCAAAAGGGCCTAAATCATCACTTTTAGACGAAATTACGGGGTGTAATGCATTACCAATGGCATTTTTTTCAAAACTTTTTTTTTCACTGTATTACACTTTTATAAGGTGGAATAGACTTATTAGAGATGTTTACAAGCAAAAATAATGATATCCCACCTTTTTTCGATTTTTAATGGTAAAAGTTGTTAGGACGCTCAGAACAGCTCAAAAGGGCCTAAATCATCACTTTTAGACGAAATTACGGGGTGTAATGCATTACCAATGGCATTTTTTTCAAAACTTTTTTTTTCACTGTATTACACTTTTATAAGGTGGAATAGACTTATTAGAGATGTTTACAAGCAAAAATAATGATATCCCACCTTTTTTCGATTTTTAATGGTAAAAGTTGTTAGGACGCTCAGAACAGCTCAAAAGGGCCTAAATCATCACTTTTAGACGAAATTACGGGGTGTAATGCATTACCAATGGCATTTTTTTCAAAACTTTTTTTTTCACTGTATTACACTTTTATAAGGTGGAATAGACTTATTAGAGATGTTTACAAGCAAAAATAATGATATCCCACCTTTTTCGATTTTTAATGGTAAAAGTTGTTAGGACGCTCAGAACAGCTCAAAAGGGCCTAAATCATCACTTTTAGACGAAATTACGGGGTGTAATGCATTACCAATGGCATTTTTTTCAAAACTTTTTTTTTCACTGTATTACACTTTTATAAGGTGGAATAGACTTATTAGAGATGTTTACAAGCAAAAATAATGATATCCCACCTTTTTTCGATTTTTAATGGTAAAAGTTGTTAGGACGCTCAGAACAGCTCAAAAGGGCCTAAATCATCACTTTTAGACGAAATTACGGGGTGTAATGCATTACCAATGGCATTTTTTTCAAAACTTTTTTTTTCACTGTATTACACTTTTATAAGGTGGAATAGACTTATTAGAGATGTTTACAAGCAAAAATAATGATATCCCACCTTTTTTCGATTTTTAATGGTAAAAGTTGTTAGGACGCTCAGAACAGCTCAAAAGGGCCTAAATCATCACTTTTAGACGAAATTACGGGGTGTAATGCATTACCAATGGCATTTTTTTCAAAACTTTTTTTTCCACTGTATTACACTTTTATAAGGTGGAATAGACTTATTAGAGATGTTTACAAGCAAAAATAATGATATCCCACCTTTTTTCGATTTTTAATGGTAAAAGTTGTTAGGACGCTCAGAACAGCTCAAAAGGGCCTAAATCATCACTTTTAGACGAAATTACGGGGTGTAATGCATTACCAATGGCATTTTTTTTCAAAACTTTTTTCACTGTATTACACTTTTATAAGGTGGAATAGACTTATTAGAGATGTTTACAAGCAAAAATAATGATATCCCACCTTTTTTCGATTTTTAATGGTAAAAGTTGTTAGGACGCTCAGAACAGCTCAAAAGGGCCTAAATCATCACTTTTAGACGAAATTACGGGGTGTAATGCATTACCAATTGCATTTTTTTCAAAACTTTTTTTTTCACTGTATTACACTTTTATAAGGTGGAATAGACTTATTAGAGATGTTTACAAGCAAAAATAATGATATCCCACCTTTTTTCGATTTTTAATGGTAAAAGTTGTTAGGACGCTCAGAACAGCTCAAAAGGGCCTAAATCATCACTTTTAGACGAAATTACGGGGTGTAATGCATTACCAATGGCATTTTTTTTCAAAACTTTTTTTTTCACTGTATTACACTTTTATAAGGTGGAATAGACTTATTAGAGATGTTTACAAGCAAAAATAATGATATCCCACCTTTTTTCGATTTTTAATGGTAAAAGTTGTTAGGACGCTCAGAACAGCTCAAAAGGGCCTAAATCATCACTTTTAGACGAAATTACGGGGTGTAATGCATTACCAATGGCATTTTTTTCAAAACTTTTTTTTTCACTGTATTACACTTTTATAAGGTGGAATAGACTTATTAGAGATGTTTACAAGCAAAAATAATGATATCCCACCTTTTTTCGATTTTTAATGGTAAAAGTTGTTAGGACGCTCAGAACAGCTCAAAAGGGCCTAAATCATCACTTTTAGACGAAATTACGGGGTGTAATGCATTACCAATGGCATTTTTTTCAAAACTTTTTTTTTCACTGTATTACACTTTTATAAGGTGGAATAGACTTATTAGAGATGTTTACAAGCAAAAATAATGATATCCCACCTTTTTTCGATTTTTAATGGTAAAAGTTGTTAGGACGCTCAGAACAGCTCAAAAGGGCCTAAATCATCACTTTTAGACGAAATTACGGGGTGTAATGCATTATCAATGGCATTTTTTTCAAAACTTTTTTTTTCACTGTATTACACTTTTATAAGGTGGAATAGACTTATTAGAGATGTTTACAAGCAAAAATAATGATATCCCACCTTTTTTCGATTTCTAATGGTAAAAGTTGTTAGGACGCTCAGAACAGCTCAAAAGGGCCTAAATCATCACTTTTAGACGAAATTACGGGGTGTAATGCATTACCAATGGCATTTTTTTCAAAACTTTTTTTTCACTGTATTACACTTTTATAAGGTGGAATAGACTTATTAGAGATGTTTACAAGCAAAAATAATGATATCCCACCTTTTTTCGATTTTTAATGGTAAAAGTTGTTAGGACGCTCAGAACAGCTCAAAAGGGCCTAAATCATCACTTTTAGACGAAATTACGGGGTGTAATGCATTACCAATGGCATTTTTTTCAAAACTTTTTTTTTCACTGTATTACACTTTTATAAGGTGGAATAGACTTATTAGAGATGTTTACAAGCAAAAATAATGATATCCCACCTTTTTTCGATTTTTAATGGTAAAAGTTGTTAGGACGCTCAGAACAGCTCAAAAGGGCCTAAATCATCACTTTTAGACGAAATTACGGGGTGTAATGCATTATCAATGGCATTTTTTTCAAAACTTTTTTTTCACTGTATTACACTTTTATAAGGTGGAATAGACTTATTAGAGATGTTTACAAGCAAAAATAATGATATCCCACCTTTTTTTGATTTTTAATGGTAAAAGTTGTCAGGACGCTCAGAACAGCTCAAAAGGGCCTAAATCATCACTTTTAGACGAAATTACGGGGTGTAATGCATTACCAATGGCATTTTTTTCAAAACTTTTTTTTTCACTGTATTACACTTTTATAAGGTGGAATAGACTTATTAGAGATGTTTACAAGCAAAAATAATGATATCCCACCTTTTTTCGATTTTTAATGGTAAAAGTTGTTAGGACGCTCAGAACAGCTCAAAAGGGCCTAAATCATCACTTTTAGACGAAATTACGGGGTGTAATGCATTACCAATGGCATTTTTTTCAAAACTTTTTTTTTCACTGTATTACACTTTTATAAGGTGGAATAGACTTATTAGAGATGTTTACAAGCAAAAATAATGATATCCCACCTTTTTTCGATTTTTAATGGTAAAAGTTGTTAGGACGCTCAGAACAGCTCAAAAGGGCCTAAATCATCACTTTTAGACGAAATTACGGGGTGTAATGCATTACCAATGGCATTTTTTTCAAAACTTTTTTTTCACTGTATTACACTTTTATAAGGTGGAATAGACTTATTAGAGATGTTTACAAGCAAAAATAATGATATCCCACCTTTTTTCGATTTTTAATGGTAAAAGTTGTTAGGACGCTCAGAACAGCTCAAAAGGGCCTAAATCATCACTTTTAGACGAAATTACGGGGTGTAATGCATTACCAATGGCATTTTTTTCAAAACTTTTTTTTTCACTGTATTACACTTTTATAAGGTGGAATAGACTTATTAGAGATGTTTACAAGCAAAAATAATGATATCCCACCTTTTTTCGATTTTTAATGGTAAAAGTTGTTAGGACGCTCAGAACAGCTCAAAAGGGCCTAAATCATCACTTTTAGACGAAATTACGGGGTGTAATGCATTACCAATGGCATTTTTTTCAAAACTTTTTTTTTCACTGTATTACACTTTTATAAGGTGGAATAGACTTATTAGAGATGTTTACAAGCAAAAATAATGATATCCCACCTTTTTTCGATTTTTAATGGTAAAAGTTGTTAGGACGCTCAGAACAGCTCAAAAGGGCCTAAATCATCACTTTTAGACGAAATTACGGGGTGTAATGCATTACCAATGGCATTTTTTTCAAAACTTTTTTTTTCACTGTATTACACTTTTATAAGGTGGAATAGACTTATTAGAGATGTTTACAAGCAAAAATAATGATATCCCACCTTTTTTCGATTTTTAATGGTAAAAGTTGTTAGGACGCTCAGAACAGCTCAAAAGGGCCTAAATCATCACTTTTAGACGAAATTACGGGGTGTAATGCATTACCAATGGCATTTTTTTCAAAACTTTTTTTTCACTGTATTACACTTTTATAAGGTGGAATAGACTTATTAGAGATGTTTACAAGCAAAAATAATGATATCCCACCTTTTTTCGATTTTTAATGGTAAAAGTTGTTAGGACGCTCAGAACAGCTCAAAAGGGCCTAAATCATCACTTTTAGACGAAATTACGGGGTGTAATGCATTACCAATGGCATTTTTTTCAAAACTTTTTTTTCACTGTATTACACTTTTATAAGGTGGAATAGACTTATTAGAGATGTTTACAAGCAAAAATAATG
The DNA here is from genome assembly GCA_019207045.1 of Branchiostoma floridae x Branchiostoma belcheri. Lineage (NCBI taxonomy): Eukaryota > Metazoa > Chordata > Leptocardii > Amphioxiformes > Branchiostomatidae > Branchiostoma > Branchiostoma floridae x Branchiostoma belcheri. The sequence continues at coordinate 32,281,955 of CM033026.1, read as the reverse complement.
ATATCCCACCTTTTTTCGATTTTTAATGGTAAAAGTTGTTAGGACGCTCAGAACAGCTCAAAAGGGCCTAAATCATCACTTTTAGACGAAATTACGGGGTGTAATGCATTACCAATGGCATTTTTTTCAAAACTTTTTTTTTCACTGTATTACACTTTTATAAGGTGGAATAGACTTATTAGAGATGTTTACAAGCAAAAATAATGATATCCCACCTTTTTTCGATTTTTAATGGTAAAAGTTGTTAGGACGCTCAGAACAGCTCAAAAGGGCCTAAATCATCACTTTTAGACGAAATTACGGGGTGTAATGCATTACCAATGGCATTTTTTTCAAAACTTTTTTTTTCACTGTATTACACTTTTATAAGGTGGAATAGACTTATTAGAGATGTTTACAAGCAAAAATAATGATATCCCACCTTTTTTCGATTTTTAATGGTAAAAGTTGTTAGGACGCTCAGAACAGCTCAAAAGGGCCTAAATCATCACTTTTAGACGAAATTACGGGGTGTAATGCATTACCAATGGCATTTTTTTCAAAACTTTTTTTTTCACTGTATTACACTTTTATAAGGTGGAATAGACTTATTAGAGATGTTTACAAGCAAAAATAATGATATCCCACCTTTTTTCGATTTTTAATGGTAAAAGTTGTTAGGACGCTCAGAACAGCTCAAAAGGGCCAAAATCATCACTTTTAGACGAAATTACGGGGTGTAATGCATTACCAATGGCATTTTTTTCAAAACTTTTTTTTTCACTGTATTACACTTTTATAAGGTGGAATAGACTTATTAGAGATGTTTACAAGCAAAAATAATGATATCCCACCTTTTTTCGATTTTTAATGGTAAAAGTTGTTAGGACGCTCAGAACAGCTCAAAAGGGCCTAAATCATCACTTTTAGACGAAATTACGGGGTGTAATGCATTACCAATGGCATTTTTTTCAAAACTTTTTTTTTCACTGTATTACACTTTTATAAGGTGGAATAGACTTATTAGAGATGTTTACAAGCAAAAATAATGATATCCCACCTTTTTTCGATTTTTAATGGTAAAAGTTGTTAGGACGCTCAGAACAGCTCAAAAGGGCCTAAATCATCACTTTTAGACGAAATTACGGGGTGTAATGCATTACCAATGGCATTTTTTTCAAAACTTTTTTTTTCACTGTATTACACTTTTATAAGGTGGAATAGACTTATTAGAGATGTTTACAAGCAAAAATAATGATATCCCACCTTTTTTCGATTTTTAATGGTAAAAGTTGTTAGGACGCTCAGAACAGCTCAAAAGGGCCTAAATCATCACTTTTAGACGAAATTACGGGGTGTAATGCATTACCAATGGCATTTTTTTCAAAACTTTTTTTTCACTGTATTACACTTTTATAAGGTGGAATAGACTTATTAGAGATGTTTACAAGCAAAAATAATGATATCCCACCTTTTTTCGATTTTTAATGGTAAAAGTTGTTAGGACGCTCAGAACAGCTCAAAAGGGCCTAAATCATCACTTTTAGACGAAATTACGGGGTGTAATGCATTACCAATGGCATTTTTTTCAAAACTTTTTTTTTCACTGTATTACACTTTTATAAGGTGGAATAGACTTATTAGATATGTTTACAAGCAAAAATAATGATATCCCACCTTTTTTCGATTTTTAATGGTAAAAGTTGTTAGGACGCTCAGAACAGCTCAAAAGGGCCTAAATCATCACTTTTAGACGAAATTACGGGGTGTAATGCATTACCAATGGCATTTTTTTCAAAACTTTTTTTTTCACTGTATTACACTTTTATAAGGTGGAATAGACTTATTAGAGATGTTTACAAGCAAAAATAATGATATCCCACCTTTTTTCGATTTTTAATGGTAAAAGTTGTTAGGACGCTCAGAACAGCTCAAAAGGGCCTAAATCATCACTTTTAGACGAAATTACGGGGTGTAATGCATTACCAATGGCATTTTTTTCAAAACTTTTTTTTCACTGTATTACACTTTTATAAGGTGGAATAGACTTATTAGAGATGTTTACAAGCAAAAATAATGATATCCCACCTTTTTTCGATTTTTAATGGTAAAAGTTGTTAGGACGCTCAGAACAGCTCAAAAGGGCCTAAATCATCACTTTTAGACGAAATTACGGGGTGTAATGCATTACCAATGGCATTTTTTTCAAAACTTTTTTTTCACTGTATTACACTTTTATAAGGTGGAATAGACTTATTAGAGATGTTTACAAGCAAAAATAATGATATCCCACCTTTTTTCGATTTTTAATGGTAAAAGTTGTTAGGACGCTCAGAACAGCTCAAAAGGGCCTAAATCATCACTTTTAGACGAAATTACGGGGTGTAATGCATTACCAATGGCATTTTTTTCAAAACTTTTTTTTTCACTGTATTACACTTTTATAAGGTGGAATAGACTTATTAGAGATGTTTACAAGCAAACATAATGATATCCCACCTTTTTTCGATTTTTAATGGTAAAAGTTGTTAGGACGCTCAGAACAGCTCAAAAGGGCCTAAATCATCACTTTTAGACGAAATTACGGGGTGTAATGCATTATCAATGGCATTTTTTTCAAAACTTTTTTTTTCACTGTATTACACTTTTATAAGGTGGAATAGACTTATTAGAGATGTTTACAAGCAAAAATAATGATATCCCACCTTTTTTCGATTTTTAATGGTAAAAGTTGTTAGGACGCTCAGAACAGCTCAAAAGGGCCTAAATCATCACTTTTAGACGAAATTACGGGGTGTAATGCATTACCAATGGCATTTTTTTCAAAACTTTTTTTTCACTGTATTACACTTTTATAAGGTGGAATAGACTTATTAGAGATGTTTACAAGCAAAAATAATGATATCCCACCTTTTTTCGATTTTTAATGGTAAAAGTTGTTAGGACGCTCAGAACAGCTCAAAAGGGCCTAAATCATCACTTTTAGACGAAATTACGGGGTGTAATGCATTACCAATGGCATTTTTTTCAAAACTTTTTTTTTCACTGTATTACACTTTTATAAGGTGGAATAGACTTATTAGAGATGTTTACAAGCAAAAATAATGATATCCCACCTTTTTTCGATTTTTAATGGTAAAAGTTGTTAGGACGCTCAGAACAGCTCAAAAGGGCCTAAATACGTCTGCCAAGGCATGGTTTTAGACAGAAATGGTAGATTTTTCCGTTTTCCACCTTCGACTAAGGAGATTAGGAATAGTTTTTTCTTTGTTACTTCTTTCTCAGTAAATCTGGTAGTAGGAACTTTATCATAATTCCTTACACGATTATCTTGGATTCATTCCAAAACGTACGAAGTAACGATTAAACAACGTCAAGATACGATAATATATAAAGATAAGCCCCCAAAAGAAAAAATAGCCTACCACCCATGAAAGCTGCTTGTCAGTATAAACAATAGAACAGATTTAATTGAAAACAACAGCTTGAAACAAAAACAATGGGAAATTGTCTTAGGTACATTGGGTTTACGTTCAAGTTGACATTTTTTTAAAAAGATTTTGTTTACATTTCTTGTTAAAAGTTAGTTGTGTTGGCGCTGGCTCTGCGTAAATAACATTACTTCCGCTACGTAATATTTCTGATACATGTACGTCTAACAAAAAAACTGTTGTTTATTAACGACACATGTACATGTACAGGCTACGTCGCGACATAGTGTCATTACCTCAGTTGAAGCATCAAAGGTAACGTTAAGTGTATACCCGGGACAGGGTCATAATTTGCCAGCAACTACTTCCAGCCGGGCCGCTATTCCAAACGTCGGAAACACGGTACGTCGATAATTTAATACAGTCAAACCTGTATTAGGGACCACCTCTACAGAAGGGCCACCTGTCCATAGTGGCCACTTTTTGTCGGTCCCTTGGGTATATTATCTACAAGTTACCACCTCTATACAGAGGCCACCTGTCTATAGTGGCCAAATCTGTCCGGTCCCTTGAGTGGCCGCTATAGACAGGCTTGACTGTAATAATCTATAGAAATTCATAAGTAAATTGATACAAATCTGAAAATGAGACATGTATGAAAATAAATGGATCATGCATGTTACTTAGCTCTTTCCAAATTCTCTGATCGTGTCTCTAGCGACAACAACAAGTTGGAAATAGAATGCATCGAACGGAGTTCATTCGAATCAGCCAAACCGACATGGATTTGCATGACATGGAGAACGTTGCCGATGCGTATACTCCGGACATTGTAGAATGATTCCCATCACTCTATCCTATCAGCTGTTATATATATATATATATATATATATATATATATATATATATATATATATATATATATAGATAGATAGATAGATATAGATATAGATAGATAGATAGATAGATATATAGATATATAGATATAGATATAGATAGATATAGATGTATAGATATATAGATATAGATATAGATATAGATATATAGAATACAACACGGTGTATTCCGTATCACCCGAGGTATCAGCCCGACCGCGGGTCGGAACACCCGAAGGCCGGAGGGTGATCCGACCCGCGGGAGGGCTGGGACCGAGGGTGATGCGGAATACATCGTGTTGTATTTTATTTATGTCATACCCACCTGAGAAAACCCATGTTTTGATGCGAAATGCGCCAGAAGTTGAACAAATTTGGTGCCCTCGAACAAAAATTGTTGCAACAACAACGTCCGAATCAGGTATTCGAATTGCAAACTGTGCCGTATGCGGCCCGTTCGAAATGGTTTGATTTGATTAATGGTAGGAAGCCTGTGTGATACGCCTTTCGGAACCTGTGCGATACGGAAAGTATTGCCCGGTCCGGAACACCCGTATCGAACGTAACGTTATATATATAAATTTATATGCTTGGTACCTTGGTAGGCATCCTTCAATCCTTTCAGATGCTAATAACACAAATAATAAACCAAGGATAAAAAAGAGTTTCATGCAGAATGTGTCACTCAAAATTGATCGAGATTACACCTCCAAATTACACATTCAGTAGGTTCTTTTTTTCTACCGGCATCTGAACAATCAAGTCGTGTAGTCGCAATAGTTACAGAATGGAACATCTCTACCGAACATCAATAGACATTCCAGATGTTTTGTTAAACGTTGACAGGGTGCACACTGACATGCAAACCAAAACCAAGGGGTTTTTACAAACCGGCTGTTTTCCGAGCGTTACACAGACGAGGAGGTAACGTTAATACTAGTATCAAACGAACCGTAAATGGAGTATTTCATAATTCAAAATGAAAATTCGTCGCAGGAAATCCCATGGATTGATGTGGTAGTTCGGAAAAATCCCCGAAGAATTCGTGAAAGTTCTTATGTGAAGTGACACAACAGCCAGGCGGAACTTACTTTTGTTACGATCGCTTGGATAGAGCCTAATAGTATGTAAAGTAGCTAAATTCCCACTGGATTTAGCTATAAATATATATAATGCAGTCAGACCTTAGGAAAATAATGATACATTTCATAACCCCCCCCCCCACCCCAAATAAGATCGCTTTGTACGGATTCCTCTTCTTTCAGATTTCGGTCGAAGTACTCCAACAAAATGAGACGAAATCTACAAGGTTGAAACAGACTTTTATTATCCAAGTATATTTTGATCGAATGGCCAAACTCAGCTTTCTGACGCTGCTCCAGCTAATAAAAATAAGGACCTTACTGGAGGTTGAGCCAGGAACACTATCCCGACTCATAAGCTCTGCGCTCCCCACGAGCGGACGGGAAAAATAAAACAACCGTAAATAAATTCTGAAATGGAGTATTTCGTAATCTAAAATGATAATTCGTTCTAGAAATCCAATGCATTGACGTGGTAGTTCGGAAAAATCCCCGAAGAATGTGACACGACAGTCAGACGGAACTATATAATACGTATTTTTTTGTTAATCCCGCTGAATTTGACGAGACTTTCCACTAGGATGTTGTATAGATAAAATTGGGTGATGCTTATTCCCATATTCGGAGTTTTCTTGGCTGGATGTGAAATGAAACGTAGTTTTCGTTGTACTTCACTTGCCTACATTTTACCGCCAACGTTGCAGCCAACAGAAGGTTATAATCTGTCGTTTCTCCCAAGATATGTAATCCTATTAATGTTGTCGACATAGGTTATAACTTGTATTATTATTCTCCTGTATCTATTGACTCGGTTTGTCAGACTATTTACAGAAAATGTAACACGATCTTACCTTTTTATGTCTCCATTGAGCCCATTCTGTATCTTGGAAGATCGAACCACCGAAATGGTACGTTTGATCGATAATTCAACAATCTGATAAACTGCACAACAAGACAAATTTCCATTTCCATCCTAATTTTACAGTTTAGGATTATCTTTAAGAGGCCTCTCTATATTTAGTCTCCAGGACCATTCTTTCGATATAAAACAATTAGAGAGTAGACGACGGTCGCTTTCGCCAGGCATGTCGCCCAAACGTCGTGCCGTCTCTTCACTTTGTTGCTCCGCTGATCTCCGCTTGACAAGACACCAGCAGAAGACTATATGCATACTTATCTTCGATAGTCTTAGTTTGGAACAACCATTGAAGTTGTTCATTGAAGTTTCCACCTTAGAAATGAAGCAAACACAAAGTGCCGAACGTAGGGTACAGTCGCGAACTTGGGGATCCTCCGTTATTTACTTCAACCTTAAATATCACACTAACATTTGTGTGGAATGGCAGCAATAAAATCATTTCTTTCAGCAAGAATTATGACGAAATCTGTTCATCAATCTTAACAAATTGCGATACCAATGCGATACCAAGGACGTTATATCCTTGGCGATACTAATAGATTCATTAAACTATACCTGACACCCCTCAAAATCAATAGTATCGCCCAGACCCGAGATGCTTTGTACTTGTCGGTTGCTTGGGCAACCCGCGGGTAAGCAGTGCGCATGCGTGCATATTTTATTTAGCAGCGTCCTTAGTCATTCCGACAACACGCTTGTTTACAGTCAGGCAGTGGATTTACAACTTGCATCACAACTTGTTTAGAGTCAGCCGTTGGGAAGCTGTGATTTAGTCACACATACTACAAGGTATGAATTCTATTTTATAATGTTTGTCGTTTATTTCTAGCTACGTACGCCGTAAATAAATGGGTTAGATATAGTAGAAAATGGTAAGTGTCGGCAGAGGATTTCGTCGTATCGTTTGTAAGTTTACTACTCGCTCCTCCAAAGTACCAAACTAGGTCATCAGTTTTCGTCGTAAGTTATTTGTAGATAAGTAATCATCTACTACTAGCTTGGCATCGCAGAGTACAAATGTTTGTTTGCACAAAATATGTTGTTTACGCTGTGCAAATCTTGGGCTCTGTAATGAGGAAACGCACATCGTGCGACTTTCGGTTATAAATTATAACCGAAAGTCGCACGATGTGCGTTTCCTCATTTGATGAGGAATTGTACGTCCGACCTTGCAAAGCATGGTGCGTTGCAAAATAGAGGCAGATGTTCCAATCTACCGCTGTAAACTCCTGTTTTTTTAAAGGAAATATACGCATTTCAAGTCAGACGTTCGCGACAAGTCACTCATCGTATCAAAGCGGCCCGTTTTACGCCACCGCTTCCCGCTCCTTGTGTACATTACGTGCCAACTCGGGTTGCTTTGAGGTCATGCACGTCTCTGTGGACTATTTTAACCGCGAGGTACCTCGGCGCGCGCTTGTCCGCCGCTATGCCCGTCGCTTTTGCGCCCACGAAAATGCGTGTCCGTTCTGTGCGCAAGCGTGCGAAGTCAGCACGGGGCGAGGTAACGCACGCGTTCGGAGTTTGCGTGAAGTTGCTCAAAACTCGTCAATCGGCACGAAACGTGCTATTCTTCAGGCGCCGCTATCTTTACACGCGTGCGGTTACTCACGCAGTACTAAGTCCGCACGCGTGCAAAGATAGCGGCGTCTGAGTAATAGCACATTTCGTGTGGAATGTCGTGTATTGAGGAACTTCACGTCGTGTTATTCCTCGTTTCGGGTACCCCAAACATAGCTCATTATACAGGTAAGTAAGATGTCTTTCCTTTGCCTATAGACTAGATAGGGATTTATACAGGTGAGTAAAGCAACTTTCCTTTGCCTATATACTACCATATAGGCCATTATACAGGTGAGTAAGGCGTCTTTCCTTTGCCTATAGACCAGATAGGTATTATACAGGTGAGTAAAGCAACTTACTTACCTTTATAATGCCCTATCTGGTCTATAGGCAAAGAAAAGACACCTTACTCATCTGTGCGGTGTCTTACCTGGTCTGTAATCAAAGGAAACGCACCTTACTTACCTGTATGGTGTCTTACCTGGCCTGTTATCAAAGGAAATACACGTTACTCACCTGTACGGTGTCTTACCTGGTCTGTAAACAAAGGAAATACACGTTACTCACCTGTACGGTGTCTTAACTGGTCTGTAAACAAAGGAAATACACGTTACTCACCTGTATGGTGTCTTACCTGGTCTGTAATCAAAGGAAATACACGTTACTCACCTGTACGGTGTCTTACCTGGTCTGTTACAAAAGGAAATACACCTTACTTACCTGTATGGTGTCTTACCTGGCCTTTAGTCAAGGAAACACACCTTATTCACCTGTACGGTGTCTTACCTGGTCTGTAATCAAAGGAAATACACGTTACTCACCTGTACGGTGTCTTACCTGGTCTGTAATGAAAGGAAATACACGTTACTCACATGTAAGGTGTCTTACCTAGTCTGTAGTCAAGGAAACACACCTTACTCATCTCAAGGACGTTATATCAGCCTGATATAACGTCTATGCTCACCTGTACGGTGTCTTACCTGGTCTGCTATAAAAGGAAACACACCTTACTTACCTGTACGGCGTCTTACCTGGCCTGTTATAAAAGGAAACACACCTTACTTACCTGTATTGTTGTCATTTATTAAGAAGAGAAAAAAACAATTTGTTTGTAAATGTTAATAAAGGTACATTTTTAAATTGAAATTTTCTACGTCATAACTAAATGTTATAAAACATTTCCTTTCTGTACTCAGATGAGGAGCCCGCTTGTGCCATGTTCCAACTTTTTATTAGGCTATTGATAGCATGTGGTCACATTTTACTGCACACAAATAATGCAATTAATATTGTTTGTGTGTCAACTTCTTCCAATACTTTAAAAATATTTAGGAAGTGAAATGAAATACATTTTTGTATTTGGTGAAGAGTTATTATTATAATGTAAATAGTATTGTTAATAATAAATAGCTATGTTTTTCTAGTATTGGTTACCTGCCCCTAGTCAGGTTTATAACACTAATATGTCTGAGCCTTTTGTACATTAATTGGGCACTGAGGTGAATCAATATCCATATTTGCACTAAGTTCCTCAAACCTGGGTAAAAATAGCACAGAAAAAAGGACCACAATGTAAATATCAGTCAGATGATAGCACTATGAATTGAAAATCTTGTTCAGAATTCACTCTAAAATGGTTGTATGAGAAGCTATGCTACAACAGTCCCTCCCGCGATACTTATAGAACAGTCCCGCAAGGAGGTCACATGACTAGTGCCCGCCATTTTGAATTGCTATAGTTAATGTATGGTAGTATCGTCGCCGTACATTTTGACCAAAAACAGGGACTTAAAATGCTTGTAAAGCACGGAAACTCCGTACACATCAACGGGACACCATCTTGAACATGTTTGTGGCGGTAGGTTTAGGTGTCGTTGCGCGACGGCCGATATTTTTGAGGATATAGTGGGCATTCGCTAGAAAGACATTTTGCTGGGCGTTCGCTAAAAAGACCATCGAGAATCGAAAACTTTGATTTATGTCACTTCGGGTCAATGGATTGACTTGAAACTCAGGATTAATACATGGGAGCACAACGTGGACATATTCCAAGCAAAAAAAATGAGATTCGTGCAGCGCGGACTTCTCTAGAGTGGGCGTTTGTGGGCATTCGCTAAAAAGACCCTCCCCTCTCCTACGAATCAGACGAAACATCAGTCAGTTTTGAAGAAAGCAGAAATAGTCAGCATTGTCCGTCCGGACCGCCATCTTTTTGTGCCTCAAACTCCTTGACTTTTGAAACGTTGAACTCAGGATGTGGCTTTGTACACACATGTGTGGGAACTTCTGTAGCAAGGTGATGTTTGAGGCGGTGACCAAACTCAAGTGGCAGTCGATGGACGGGATAACGAAGGACTGAAACAGCCAACCTTTTTTTGTAGTTCGTGTATCAATGTTACCAGGCTTGCTTTCATTTTTTACATAGCATGCGATACGTTATGATAATATATGATTAACTATAAATACTAAATAATTTAGAGGGTGCGTAGCGGTCCAAAGCTTAGAAACATAAACTTCTAAGGAACAGCAGCTTTATGTATAGTTTGTGTAGTTTTGAGTAATGTTTACGCGAATAATGGCGAGAATGTAGAGGGTGCCGGTACCGGTGCACACCGGTGGGAAGGAACGCTTCGTAACGTGCAGACATTTTCGACCGACTATTGTGTATGAACAAAGAGGTTCGACTTCCTTGCTGTGAATAGCATGATAAAAGGCCACGGAGAAGACATTCTGAATTTTCTTGCCTTTCTAGTCCAGATATTAATTTATATCAAGCATTCATAAATCTTGTTGTTATTCAAAGACTTTTCATAAAAATATCAAATATATCTTAGTGATAAAGCAAGAAATATAGTGCTCGCATCAAACATTTAATAGTAAAAGTACATGATGAAATAGAAAGTTTAAAAGTAAGGAATTTGAGTGCAGTGTGACACGGTACGAATGTCCAAGGTGCAGTACCACTAGAATCCGTTCGGGGGCATATTGGTACTTGTCATAACAGACCATTGGCAAACATAAATGGAAGAGTGTCGGTATACCCCTGTCACATTTTATACGATCTTCGGACGTACTTCGCGATCGCTAGAAGGTCGGCCAATTTTAAGATCTTGCGAGGGTCTTGCGTATTTGTTGCCCAAAAACGGTCCCTGTCGATGTCACATATAAGCGAGGCTCGTGCGATCGCGGGTGAATAGACCTATGATAATGAACCTCCGCTTATGTTAAGAACATGTTTCGCTGCACCGCGACCATCGTACGATCCCTAAAAATCGCCGGCGATCCCGAAAAATCGCGGGATGATGGTAAGAACATCGGACGTCTTACCCACGAAAATGTCATTTAGAGCTAACAGAATCGTCGTCCGCTTGATTTTCACCAAATGTGGCAGCGGTAGTACGACGCAAGGATCAGCACACCTTCTTTCTCGCAGGTGTAGTGCTTCAGCTCGCCGCACAAGTGGTTGTTCCACTGTAGGCGAAAACAACGCGAATCTCCACACATTGTTCCCTATCAGGGTTGTCTGGCTGGGAACGCTCCCAGTTGCTGTAGTCGGAGGAAGTCAGAGTGCTACCGTCGCTCCAGACAAACTGGTGCTGAAAATCAGATCAGATGTCAAATTCTAGGCTAGGATATATCAATTGATTGGATGCAGTTTTTCCTTGATCTCAGCACAGATTTCAAACACACTGAGGAAGTACAGTATTTACCAAGACATTGAACATCCCATCTTACCTTTTATCATGATATAGAGTGCAAAATTGCAGACTTTTAGTTTTGTCACGTTTTCGCGCGTTCGCATCTGTATCTGCATGTACCCATTGTCTGAATCCTATGAGGTTTGGCAGGTCCTCTGTACTGAGGTTGACGATGATGCACGTGGGTTTCTTTCGGCGGCAGCTGGTTTTATTATGGATGTTATAAAAATAACACCCCTACAAAATGTTCGTCTTCCGGTGTATTGGTCCAGATCCCCTGTATGTGGGTCATGACGTAATTTTATATTGTCAAGCAGATGCGTGGTTCTATCTGATCATCTGATCGTGGTTCTACCTCAAATCTTCAAATCGATTCATCTCCGTCGTTCCGGGACCGAATGACCTGAAATTTGGCACAAGGGTAGAATGGGTCAATACCAAGGTGCTGTTTTCTCTTTTTTTTCATATCTGCCTCTAAAATGATTTTATTGAAGTTTAAAGGTCACGTTTTGACCAAAACGGTATATTTTGGCCCCCTGTACCCTTGAATTACAATGGAATGACCTGAAATTTGGTGTAGATAGGCATTATATAGTTGGTAAAATGATCCAAGTAAAATTTTTGGCATAAACCAATCTCAAATTGTTAATTTCTGCACTTTTCTGAGGGTAAATTGGTTTTCTTTCGGCCTTCTCCCGTGAACTCCCGTGACCCCAGAGCCCACACGTGCCAGGTGCCAGCGGTCTGGGGAGAGCGAGAGTTAATTACTTTATGGACGCCAGCCAATCAGCGACGAGAAAGGCGAATGCTAGTTAATATTCATAAGCGGGGCCTTGCAATCCAGTATATACACAAACAGATGCATATTACAGCCTTACAGTGGCCACACAGTGGCCATATGTTACCCTGTGCCCGGTTTGAAATTGTAGTTTGCGAGGATTTGGAGTTCAGACAGGGTCATTTGAGCGGTAGCGGACGGTACGCGTGCATTGAACGTTAGAATACAAGTCTGTGTTGATGAATTTACCAACATTTCGCATGGCACTATCAATCATTTTCGCCAGATTTGACTTTGGGGGTTAGTTGAGACAATCGAGAAAATGTTACTTGGACAGTTTGCGTTTAGTTCTGACACGTAAGTTTGACAGTGGCGAGAATGCATGTATTTTTTCCCGAACAAATGTAGGTACTTCTAGTGTTGTTGTTGTTCTTTTTTGACGTTAACTTTGTACATTCAAATTGTAAGTAACTTTAAACTGCCAGAGTTTGAGCCCAATAAAAGACTCTTAGTACCAGAATATCACCACTGACCTCCGAAAAGAAACCCCCGAACAAGGTAGAAACTCCTATCCTCCAGGTCTCGCACGCCACGAGCAGGAAATTATAACACTCAGACAAGATTACGTCCGATGGCTGATTGCATACAAAGTAAAACGATTTAACAGTGGTATGCTGGGGCATATACTTAACAAAGAATTCGAAGGAAAATGAAATATATAGATAAAGCCAAATCAAGTTAACTTGTTGGTCCTGAGATTTTTCAGAAAAGAAATGAAGCGACAGGGCCAGGTAAAATTCTTGGAAAAATTCGAGACGTCTCCGTTTATGTAATGGCTCATACAAAACAAGAAGAAGATTGAAGTTTTTAGCTTGAAAAAAAACAACACTCCTACTACACAGTACCTGCACCTGCTTGACAATTATTAAAACGTATGCCCTACTTGATTAAAAAAAGTTCACTGCAATAATAAATGTACCTACATCACAAGGAGATTATGGCGGTACTTAGACCTAGTTATAGAAGTGGAAATTGTTGAATGGCGTCATGTAATTTCATGATGAAAATATTCTGAATGGAAGATGCGCTTTTTTTCACTCTCGGAAAAATAGGAGCTGCCGCGATTCTAAAAACCAATCAGTTATGCATAGGCGCTCCTGTGGAATATTATATTCTTTCATATGGGCCCGGGGCATATTGGGCAAGCTCTGTTTTGACCTGGAATCAATTCACAATATCAGTTCTCTTTTGGGGATAACTTACAGTTAATTTTTGCGCAGGGGTGACTTGGAACAGTCCAATGTTGCGTGGGAATGGGTATGGCTGAAATATGCTGTATTTGCACCCAAGCAAATGTCGGCCTTTCTAGTTAACATTTATCTTTAAACATTTGTATATTTTCTGTCTTCTTTGTCTGATTGCAATACGTTGAATGGAATTTTGTATCTTTTATACCAGTTCAAAACACTTGTGGCTTTGTTCGGTAGCTCATATACAATGTTCACACTTATAACTGCTTGTAGCTAGCAACCTAAGTTTAACATGAGGTTTTGGCAAATAAACGAGCATAGATTTAGTCATAGCTGGACTAACATAATTACATTTCACCCATAGCACAGGTATGGAAGAAATGTATTGTTTTTCCTGACGTTTTTTCTCCTGTCAAACCTTTAAATCTATTCCTGTCCATTTTGTCTGGACCAAATGGCCTGCACAAAGGCAGAGATGAATATTTTTTAAAGATTTTCTGGCCATTTTTAGACCACAAATGTATATTTGGCCCCTGTACTTTGGTATTACAATCAAATGACTTAAAATTTGATATAGGAATGCACTGGACATTCGGTAACACTTTTAGCACACAGTACAACGAAATCAATAAAGTGTGTACCTTGGTAATACAACCAAATTATCTAACATTTGGTATACGGGTGCCCTGAATATTTAACTTCATAATGATTCCATTTGTTGAGCGAAGGTATTTTTGGACTTGTTTATTTTACACGTGAGTACTACTGGAAGGGTCCACTCTTGCGTGAGGGCAATTATTTTTAATTCAATTTTTGACCAGGGTGATTATATGCGAAGTACATTTTCAAGTAGTGTCTATTCTTGCAAGGTGTTTGACTTATTGGAAATTCACTTTTAGAAAAGTCCATTTTGCATGGGGTGGGAGATGGGGGTGAAGTTAGTTGTATTTGCTCACAAATGTTGTCTGTCAAGATAAGAAATGAATCCCTTTTATTTTTTTTGCAAAATTTCACGTGTAGACGAGCTTTCCATCGCTTGAACAGTGACCCAAACACAAAATGATACAATGTACTTGTATAGATAATGATTTTCTTATTTCCTTTTTTTCATTTCTTAAGGTGGAACTCAGCTACAAGACTTCAAGACCGTCGGAAGAAACACGTATGCGCACAATGAAGACGTGAGACTGAGTCATGGATCGTTTGTTCATGTGACAGTTGTGGCTGAAAACGAGGCCGCTCTCCGTTCTGTTGTGTACTCGGACCCAATCCAGGTGGACTTGACACCTCCTGTCATCTCTTGGATCAAGGTTAGCCATATGACAGGGTAGAGATTGTGATCTGATAGAATCACAGATCTCTGTAGACAGACTACGATCAGGATCTATACTCAATTCTGCCTGTAAAGATCTCGTTTTTTATTAATGTCACTTCAGATCAACAGAATTAATTTGACATGTATCATTCATAAATTGGTGACCATACTTGCACATTCCTAAAATACCAGTCGCGATCGCTGTTGACTGAATCGGGATCTCTACCGACAGAATCTCTACCGACTCGGTGAATCAGCTGGCATGTATGCAAACACAAGCAAACCTTTTCATCAAGCTGTATTGGCACCGAAATTCTTTGGCTAAAGCCCTTGGCTAAAGAATCTGCTTTACGTTATGTCAACGTTGCGTTATTTTCTTAAACTTCTGTTGTTTCTCAGGACGGCAGCGAGGAAGAGGACGTGGAGTTCCAACAGTCCGAGATCATCACAGTCCACTGGAACGTCACTGATGCTGAGAGTGGGGTGGAGTTCTGTGAAGTCGCGTTAGGTAAGACTGAGTTGTCTCCCAAGATCTTCAGGACTGTGTGTTCAATAATATTTTATTCTCTTCCGATTAACATACTTTTGATATTCTCCTTTACAACAAGGTTTGAGTCCAGGGTCATCCGAAGCCTACCAGTTTACCCAGCAGCCATCAGTCTGTAGCGCCACCTTTAACCTTTCCGGTCACCTGACCCACGGTGATACCGTCTACTCCACTGTCCGTTGTCATAACTACGCAGGGATGACGTCACACGTGACATCAGACGGCGTCACCATTGTCAGTCAGCCGCCAGACAGGTGGGATGACTAGAAATTAAGAGCCTTCTGCAACACATTGAAAGCATAGTTGGTAGAGTGTGTTTTCTGAGTTCAAAACGTCAAATTAGTGCCGTTAAAAATAAAAATAAAATTATCATGCGACGCGGTAGCGTGCGTTGTACGGTAGTAACCGTTACACAGTAGTACAGCGACCCTGCTTCTGGAACTAGAATCCGTTTATTTCCGGCTACGACGCTCACCCAGCATGCACGCGAAAATCGATCGAACGACGAATCTGCGAGCTCTAAATGATATCTTCGGCAGTGATATATCTATACGTCCGGAGATTGTTCGATCAACGCGCGATGTTTAGTCACCGATGATCTTTGAGGTGTCGGGCGAATATAGACCGACTTATTTATCATCGGTTGCAAGTCGGATGGAGTACGCCCGTCGGTCGGACAAGCTTCGCACGACTCCAGTTTGTTTGCAAATTTAGACTTCCTTTGACTGAGCGTGTAATTCTGACATTGTGGCTCCTGAGGTAGTATGCGGACTGAGCTTATCGCACAATTCCTTTCCTGTGATCTATTCTACCCGTGCCGTCCATTAAGTAATTAAAGATTGATTGAACTATAATTGCTTTTTTTGTGACCAACGTTTTGTCTTACCTCATCCGCGTACAAGATGTGGCGCCATGTGATAAATGTATTCCCAGGCGATCGCACGAGCCTCGCTCAATGTGATGGGCACGGGTTTCAGGCGAAAAATACGAGCGACCGTTAATCTTACAATCGGTCGACCTTATAGCGATCAGGAAGTACGGCCGATGTTCGTAGACAATGTTAAGAAGCGATTAGGACGGGTGTCACGGGATATTAAGCTATAGTCCACTGTTCATTGTGCTTGTCGGAAATAGCTAGTGGAATTTTCCCAGTATATTAAACATGTAAATAGTGTACACAGTGTCTAATTCCTCTGTCAGGACCAGTGGAAGATTAGCTCTTCAGTGACATCTTTTATTTCTTTATCAATAATTGTGTGTTTCCTCTGCATCAGTGACCACGCCATAGTAGAGACCATGAGTGAGCCCCAGTCTTACTACCCGACCCGCGCCTCCCATCAGTCTGCTGCTGACGTCATCCACCTGTCATGGGAAGGCTTCTTTGATGTTTCCGGCATTCGGAACTACCAGGTAACGATAGCCCGTCAGTAACTAGACATGGAATGACAGACTAAGTAAATGGAATTACAGATTAATTATACTGCCTTAATTCAACTGAATATTACCTCATCACCCCAGAACATCCTTTTTTCGAATAGCTTTAGTCCCATTTCATGAATAGCTTTTTGAGGTTGGTAATTCATGGGACCAAGATAAGGTTTTTAAATCACACCTTAAGTGATATTCCTATGATGTAACGGTGTTGCAACCCCTTTCCCTTAATATTGACATTCAATGCTATAGGGTCGATTCAACTTTAATACCATGTAAAGTAATGGTAGGAAAATTTACTTTTTGCATTGTCCTAATCTTACATAGAGCACCTTTGAACATGTTCTTTTCCTATGTATAGTGCCGTGTGACTGGCCCTGGTTTGACAGACTTCCCGTGGATCAATGTTGGTCAGACCGGACAGACTCACGCAACCCTGTCAGGGCTCCAACTGCACAACTACAACAAGTATGACGTACACGTCCGAGCTGTCAATCACGTCGGCATGGTCAGTCATGACGTCACCTCTGAGTTCTATGTGGAGATGGAGCGACCGCTGGTAGTGGGTAAGCTCCGTCAGTTTTTTCCTTTACCATTTTTTTGCAATGCCTTTGCAATTCACCATGCGCTAGCTAAATTAATATCTTTTGCACATCAAATGCACATCAATGGTCTTAACATTTGATGGCAGGTAGCTTTCACGGTTGGACAGGGTTGAGCTCCCTAACAGTTTAATTTTGGAACTGCAGGGCCGTTTTTGTCAAGACATTCGAAAGAGGATAAATGACGAAAGGGACGACGAATATGTATCACTTTTGGCATGCAGGTAGCTTAGGCAAAGATGTTCATAATGATATGTAAGTTATGCAAATGGGGACTTATTCAATCCTAGGTTAGCAATTGTTTTTATGTATCCCGATTTGGTATGATTTTAAAAGAGCTCCCTCGGAAATCAGTTACCAAGTTAACGGAAGAGACAACCCCAATAGATAAAAAAAGACTAGGTCGGGGATCGAACTCACGACTACCTAGTACAAGTCGAACACTCTACTCCCTTATTATCAAGCCAAACTAACGCCACCTGCAATAGAAGCAATTTTTATAAGTAACACACTGTGTTATACACATACGAGGGGCGTGCAATTAGTAATGGTCCTGACCCATTTCCCATAGCAGGAGATTAATGAAACTTGGCACAGTTATTAGTCTTTCTCTTCATAGGAATCACCCAGAGTTATGCATTTCTCCCATCGTTTGATGCAGCTCTGGACACCGATTTTGTAGGACACCCCAGGTTGGTCCTCCAACTGATGCCTCATCAATGGCACAAGAGGGACGACCAGGTCTGGGAGCTGTTTCCACAGACTTCCAGCCACGTTTGAATTCAGGATGCCAGCGTTTTACAAGGTCATATGATGGGGCATCATCACCATAAGTTTCATTTATTTCATCAACAGTCTTCTTTGGTGTGCGTCCTTTCAAATACAAAAACCGGATCACTGCGCGACACTCAACTGGTTCCATTTCACACCTGGTCCATTTCGCACCTGACTAAGTTCAAACACCAGTAAATCAGAAACCACAATTAGTTCAGAGCTGTCTTTTGCAACATAACCCATAGAGATATGAATTATTACACATACAAAATTTCATTTAGATCAGACAACTGGAAGTGGGTCAGGACCATTACTTATTGCACGCCCCTCGTACACTGTGTCAATCTGGAGTTGGTTGTTCATGAAGAGAATCTTCCCAAGAGACGATTATGATATACATTTGAATGAAAGTTCATCTCTTCCCAAGGATTCGATCAGTCCTCAGATTCTTCTCAGGCACGATGAGTTTAGACAAAGTTAGAATTTTGGACACTGAGGCGATCTACAACGGGGCTCTTTGATCAACCAAGGCGGCGATCGATACCGACTAATGTGCAAACCTTGACCACGTGGTACGAGCTTAAGATCATATCAATTTGAAAAGGGACTGATCGAAAGCTTTTTGGTACATGGTATTGATATAAAGCGCTATACTTTGCAACGATATAACGCTAGTTCACCTTTGTCCCCGGGGTAACCTTTATCCGTTGTTTTATGGATATAAGTCGACAGGCAGAAGTTTCAAACTGCAACAATTTAAAAATGTTTTAATTTGAAACCACGGTAGTCGACTTGATATCTGTAATACGTTTTTTTTTAACAAAGGACATATGTTACACCACGGATAAAGTTGAAGTAGCGTTATACTAGTTTGTATGACATCCCTGCATTGTATGTTCGTTCCCAACCACAGGAAGCGAGTTCAAAAGCTGGTGGCCCCAACAGGGAGTGATGATGTTCGACTGGACAGGTGTGTTCCTCAGCAACTCCTCACTCATTTACGAGGTTTCCATAGGAACCACGTCAGCCGGAAGTGACGTCATGCAGTGGAGAGAAACGGAGAAGACCGAGATGCGTCTTGACGGTGTGGACATCAACAAAGAGCACTATGTCGTCATCACAGCTGTCAATCAAGCCGGGCTGTACACGACTGAGAGTTTCCTGATGTCCTACCTGGGCAGTGGATGAAGGAAATGACAAAAATGTAAACACTTGCGTGTTACCTAGTAGTAAATAGTAACAGTTATGTTAATCCGTGTGCTCGAATATTTTTCATTTTTTATTCAAACACAGAAATGAGGGGTGATTACTGTCCATCGTAACATGGGCGTAATTCTAATAAGTTATGTTGATCATTTTTAACCTGATTGTTGCTAATACTCGTAACTTCAATCTTGTGTGTCACTTCGCAATAACCTGCGTTAGATGACCTCGGTAGACTTGTTGTATATCAAACGTGGACAGTTTCAGGAAAGTCTACCGGAGAAAGGGTGGTACTAATAAATCTAAAAATGACTGTCAGCTACTAAATATCACCAACTACTTGGAGGACACATTGAAACAGTCCATTTTTACATAGTTAAGACCCTCTCCCAAGCAACCAACTATCTTACCCAACCTGCAGTCGGTCGGCAACCACCAGTCCCAAAGGGGGATTCACCCTCCACTCAACAACCAAAATTGAAAAAGAAGCTAGCAGACATGAGTATTTCTGTCGCCACTGTTACCCTGAGTTTCTGGGTTTTACGTCTTGGTAACTATAAAACAGCACCCAAAAATGGAAATGTCAAAGTGCCCCAGTTTCTCTTGTGTACATTTATTTCTTCTCCTTCTAACTAGGATTACCATACCATGCATCAATTATCAAACCAACCAACCAACTTGTCGGTAGTGACCACCTTTCATCAGCAATTTTGGTTGGTTGGTTTGTTGGTTGCTTAGGACAGGTTTGACTGTTTGACTTTTCAGGCGGCGTTGGACACCTCGCAAAGCGTGATGGGATTTTTTTAAATGATATTTTAGATGTTGCTTGGTACAAATCACAAACTGCAGTTTCAGAATGATATAAGTACACGAGTTTGATACATAACTCCAGCCATAGTACTAGTATTAACGTAATGATATAGTAAAAATATAGTTGGACTTTTTTCGGACAAGGAGGGTTGGGTCTCTTGTATTCCATTGTCACGTGTCCTCAATTGCAAGCGAACCTAACATTATATGTCCAATATGAAGTCTCTACCACTGACCACAAAAATGTATGACGTGTCTGTATTGATTATGCAAATAAGGTATTCATTAGAATAGCGCACATTCTGTTAAATGCATCTGGAGGTAGCTTCTCCTAAAATATGACTGTTATTTTAGTGAATAGGAACAGGTGTGTTTACCTGTGTCTGTGTGTTTCTCAAGACTGGTACTTAACCAGTGTTTTGTAGAATTTAGGAACAAGTATATTAACTTGCGCGTAGACAGTGTTCATAATGAGAAACATAGTATTCAGTTATGTTTTTATTAGTGCTTTGGAAGTGTTTTCAGCATAAGAAAGAAAATACTGCGACAAAGTGAAAACATATAGTTGACTTATCACGTACCGTAGATGGTGTTGATTTATACGTTTGCGATAGCACTGTTTTTATGCACTTGTTAATAAAATTCACCTCAGCTTCAAAAAGGTGTCTTTTTCATTTCAATGGAAGGGTTCTTTGCATCAAACCATATAGTATCGACTTTCAATGTATAACATCTTAATGTAATAAGGTGCCATATAGGTACCAGGTAACACACCATATAGGTTACTCCCAAGTGCAATATAGTACCAGGTAGCGCACCTGATATGTAGTACCCAGTTACAGGTTTCTTATTATTGTGTCAAGGAAGCATTTATGACTGTGCTGATATCGTCAGCAGTGTGTTCCGAGTTGAAGGTAGGCAATTGCAATTGCAAACTGACACCGAACCGAAAAATATCTCGAGGGCGGGATTGCTCGATTTCTTGGGGGTCGAAATCACTGGGGGGAGGGGCGAGATCTCTAGAGGGGGCGAGATCGCTGTGACACCAATCGCATTTGTGGTTCGTTCATGTAAGAACTAGCAAAAGTGGGTACTTTTTCTTCTTTCAAATTAGGAAAAAAAATGCGAATCCAAATAAATCAAATTGGAGTAACGGATCCGATAGGAGACATTAGGTTACGAAGGTTGGTAAGAAATATGCCCTACTTATTTTTTTTGAAGTGAGAATTTCGCGTTGTTGTTTCCACTGATCGGGACCTGTCAAGAACTTGATCCTGTGATTAGTTTCATCAGTTTGGTTAGTTACTTGGATGGTTGATTGTCTAGCGTCGACGTCAAGAACACCATAAACGTGCCATTCGCCGAGTAACCAGACAACTGCAGATCAGCTCTCAGGAGGGGCAAGGAATGGTTGTGATTGTTGTATCATCCATATGGTTTTGAAACTCATATTTCATAACTTTTTTTGTCTTAGCAAACAATTTTCAGCAAAATTCGAAATTCGATCTTGATACCGTAAGCACTTGAAAGGAAATCGAGCTTCAACAACTTCTTTTGTGGGGCATTTCTTGTTCCACGTACACATCTTGCCGGGGACTGAACATCGCAACACAAGTGTCAATCTAACATACAGCGACGTTATTGGATGTACCAAGCACATTAACCATTGATCTTTTGGAAGTAAGGTGTCCTGACCTTTACCCCTGTGACGTTTCTTGGCGGGGGTTGGGCTGTTTGGACAGAATGTCGTCTAACAAACAGGAGGCGTCGTTCCGAGAGAGTCTTGGCTGTAATGCTGCCAGGCCTCGGGTTACACAGAAGTTTTTTTATAACCCTCTTATAAAATGTGTTGGTGCTAGCAAAATCTTGCAAATATCATCTTGCAGTCAGGACACGACAAAAATGCTTATTTACGACCTGAAGGGCTTCTTATGATTGAATTAATAGAAGTCTACAATATAGTATTTCATTTAGAGTGTGTTGGCCATGGCCGGATGTTAAAAAAAGTTTGCTATTCTATTGCTGATGTCATTCGTAAAATTCACTTGCTGTGGCCTTATATTGTTCACAAACAAAGACACATGCTAGTACATAGACAGCCTGTTGCAGTACCGTAACAAAACGCCAGATAAATCATTTTCGAACGTGTCCTTCCTTTACACAAGCACTACTCGCCTACCAAATATCATGAAGATCCATTCACAGCTTCTTGAGATATACTGTCCACAGATAAGCACACAAAAATACACAGCACGTGAAGTGCCGTAGGAAAACATACTCCACATACAGGTACCCCGTATCCGCCTGCCTATCCAGCCATAGCGTTCTGAAGCCTAGCCTTAAGGGGAGGATTAACCCCGCCTAACAGACTACACATTAACCGCACGTTCCATCTCTTAAGCAATTTTACAGGTTACTCCGGTCGCATTACATCTCATGCGTCGACCGAGGGTTAGTGCAGTCATGGTTCATCCCTGATCCCCACAGTCCAACCAAAACACATAGCAATAGTCTCGGTCCTGCGCAGACCTTCTGGGTGACTGGTGACTTTTTACCTCCATGAAAACGGAGGTATAGTTTACAGGGCATGTGTGTGTGATGTCAATGTTGGGCGCTTTATCTCCCAAACATTTTTTGCGGTTGCGATGATGGTTGGTGTTGTTTTCCGACGGCCAGGTTCGATTTTGTGCCTCCTGGTGGTTGACCTTGACACTGCAGCTGGAATTCGTGTTGTATTGTCGTTGGCCCTGCTGTGGTTTTAATTGTTTTGTTGACTCGTAGCCTTCAATGTAAGGTGTCAGGCGTGGTGTAACTGCGAGAGCATTCGGCTCGGAACCTAGAAGTTCTGAGTTCGATCCCCACCGTGCCCCGCCCCGACGTTGTGCCCTTGGGAAAGGCACTTTACACGACATTCCTCACTTCACCCAGGTGTCAAAATGGGTACCTGACTTCGGTCGGGGAGGTAAAAGACTACCTTTACCTTCTGTCTGTACCATGTATGTGCCCCTTCCCCTACGAAAACACCTGCCCGGCTTAGAAGATGTGCAAAATGAGCCTATTCTATGAGTGTCTTGTCACATCTGACAGGTTTCGGGATATATGTCCTATCCTGTTATTTTTTCCTGAAGAATATCTTTGCTGACTGTAAAGAGTTAAGCTTAATTTCATCAGGATACGTGTCGTCGGCGCAGCGTAATGGTTTGGCCCTACACCGGGGGTTTGAATCTCCTGACATGCCCCACTAATGTTGTGTCCTTGGGAAGCACTTATACGATTTTTCCTCACTTCGCTCAAGTGGAAATGAGTACCTAGCTTCGGTAAGGGATAGGGCGTTAAATAGAGGTCTCGTGTTTGAGGTGATCCACACCTCGAGCACGTAAAGAACCACCCACGTGGTTGGTCTTTCCCTGTGTGTGGGGAGCAAATAAATCTGTCCGATTATGCAACTTGTATACTCTTCAGTAGTACAAACCTGGTGTGTTACCTTATTAGGTGGGCTTACCGGGTATACAATACAAACAAATGTGGTGTTTTGCCACATTGTAAGAGATTACGGTGGATCATGACGTACAAAGGGTCTATAAGACATGTCCAGAATTCCAATTGTATTTTTGTAAACATTTGTTTTGATCCGTTCCCTTTAATACACATTGTCATCTGTTTCGTCCCGCCGCTAAATAGTTCCGTGATAGCTATGATCCACCAGGAAGCGCGAGAGCAAAGCGAGAGTATACTGTAAATGCAGAAATGTTCGCGGTGGTTTTATATTCGCGGTTTTCGCGGTGGCCACTTCACCGCGAACTTAAAACCACCACGAACATTTCCCTTATACTTTTTAACTACAGTCTATGGCGCTACAGCGGACTTAAACCACTGCGAAAACTCTATTTTCCCGCTACCGCGAAATTAAATCCCCGCAAACTTAAGTGAATTTATTATGACGTTTTTCGAGGAGCGCAAACAACAAAACTCTTTGGATTCGCGTATAGAATCCTGTGACTAAGGTCCTTTACAGAACGACTAACCTGTATACGTTAGTGTTTCATGACTTTTTGATAAGGGAACTTGCGTCATCTTCAGTTTCTTTTCTTCCAAATACACTATTCGGCATCTAATGCACTGATGGCGTTGTGTTACGATTATTTATCTAAATTTGTTATTGAAGTAAAATGTCTTCTCGAACTTTTACCCTTATCATTCCAACACGTTATACACGGTTGTTCACTGTCCTTGCGGAAAGGGCAACAAATATTGCAATACCTCGGTTGACCCGACGACCGGATCGTCCATTGTGGGCATTAGTCCAGCCCTGAGGCGATGATTAGGATAAAGGCAAAGTGCATATCTTATTCCCGATCAGGCGCCTTACTGATTAAGTCTAGTATGTAGCGACACGATGGGTCCCTTGTCTGTCGTGATAGTACTGATAGCTTGAGAAGTGGAGAAGCTATGATAGTTCGTTTCGTCGCCTTTCATCATATCACTCTTAATTTCATGGTATCCGAAATGCCTTAGCCTGACTAAAATCGCGCCCCTAGCGGCCGGCCCTACAACTAACTCCAGCCAGCAAGAGATTGTGTAATTACACAGGCTACAAAATGCCTTACATATCGCATGGAGGAAACGCATTTGAATAGAAATATATATGACGTTTTGAAGAAGTTCGTTTCACTTTTTTAATGCTGTATATGGAACTGTAACCTGAAAATCGCGCTCCTATCGGTCGGCTGTACATTAACCCCAGCCAGTGAGAGATTGTGTAAACACAGGCTATATAGAACAGGATCTACAGTAGATTACAATCAGCTTTACAATCACAGAAGATTACAGACAGCTCTCTGTCACCGTAGAAATCCTTTTATCAGCAATATTTCTTATCTCCTAGATTCCTAATTCACTTAACAGCTTAATACATCTTAGCGCATTTGAAGCGAAACATTCTTTAGATACTAGACAACTACTCTTCAAGCAGACGTTGGGTTCCGTCCGACTTGCTTTGGACGGCTTTGCATAGCATTACGTTTTATTGAGCTTTCCTTCCAGACATTATAATCTTTTTCGTCAGTTTTTACTTCCATCAGCAAGATAAAAAGCCCGACAAAAAACCTCAAACAGGTCCAAAGCATGCCGAAGCCTATTCTCCGTTCAGATCTAAAGGAGGAAGAACAACAGACATCTCGTACCTGTACTTTAGTGAACACAACAACGGGGCATCATCCATCGTCTCTTAAAACGCTCACTGAGGGAGGCAAGAACCTCTGATAGACCGGCTCTCGGCCGCACGTTAATATATTTCTCGTGTTCCTGTATCCATGTATCCACTCGTTCAATGGGAGAAGTGACAGTTACGGGCAGGGTTACAGGTGACGCGTCAGTGACGGGCAGGGTTACAGGTAACGCGTCAGTGACGGGCAGGGTTACAGCTGACGCGTCAGTGACGGGCAGGTTTACAGGTGACACGCCAGGATCCATGGAAGGTACAGACGCAGTAAAGTTACTGGAACATAGCGAGCACTCCGTTATAGTGAAAACATTGCTTTGATTTTCTTCCCAGCCGGAATATCCCGAACAAGTTGAGCTTTCCCATGTGCACGAAGACATAGTACAGCTGCACTCAGAGTCACACGACTCAATATCTGAGCTCTCATATGAATCTGTGGTGTTGTCTTGATATTGTAAATTACTCCATGTTTTGATATTTTCCAAGTCTCCAATTTCTCTACAATCGCCGGATTCCTTTCCGTAGTCACATACTCGCTGTAGGGTGTTCCTGCATATCTCACATGGAATCAGATATTTCCCCATCAGGTACCAGTCCAGGTCACCAAGACTCTCGTCTATGAAATTACAAACACACGAGTCCGTGAGATTCTTCTTCCTTTCTTTGACACCACCGTACAGCGATGTTACAGGAAGTGACCAAGGTGTGTTCTTTTGAGCAGCACTGTCTCTTCTGTACGATATAGACCCTGTTGTAACATACCCGTGATGTTGTTGATACCCCATTGAACTGCCATGTCTGGGAAGAAGTGGTCCGTTGTTAGGAAAGCAGGTGTCAGATGACTCCATGTATCTGACATCTTCGTCTATGTCTAGAAGATCTAGTACGGACTGCTGTTCGGAGATGCTTGTTGACATCCCGCTAAGCTGACGGCTGCCCGATGTATCAGTCTTGATATCCTGAAACGGTGTGGCTTTATGACAAGGACAGAGTCCATAGATTTCTACCATTCACTAAATGTGAAGCCAATCTCTTAAGGCACAAAATATTGGCCCGGTTTATCCCGCTGATATGATGTTTTCGTCTTGAATGGGGCTTGGACAACCCCAGACGAAACAAGTACGCCTAACTCCAAACTGACTCTAGTAGATAAGTAATGACGAGATGGCTTCATCCTTGAATAGAAAAGAGGGATTTTCTCATCTTATCATGTGGACCCAGCAGCCTGTTATTAATGTGGCGGGTCGGCAGGTCTGCTCTAGAGTTCCGAAAGGGTATTATTGGCATGAATGTAGGGTTGCGTATGTTTCTATCGCGAACATTTAGCTGTACCTGCTGATGATACCCCGTGCTACTAAGTAAGGTATGTCACAAGTTACCAAAAGCAACTTCAACAACAACTTTCAGCATGACTTTAATCAAAACATGTCCGATATAAATGGAGGATCTCCATTATCTTTAGTCCCCTTTAGCTTCCTCTGCGTTTACCAGCACATTTTCGACGTTTTCCAGAAATCCCCCCAAATGAAAATGGCATCTCGTGAGCACTTAATGTGTGGTGATCTTCGGTATGCCTTGAAAAGGTTCCTTTGACTAAGAACACCTGTTCCGCCATACCTTCCACTGTTGAATATAAAGAAATGAATAAATAAGTGTATGAATAGTTATTACAGTAAGAAGTGTTGTAGCTGAGTGGGTGGTCTCGAAGGCGTCCCTAAAGCCCCCTTCACACGAGAGCAAGAATGAGCCGGAATGCGGTCAGAATGAAAATTCTTTTCTATTCCTAAATTACTATTTACTTATATTACTATTTATGTCATATCTGTGATGCGAAAACGTTCCATACGGGTGTTCCGGACTACAAGTGCCAAACCCGCAATGGTAATGTAGATTTAGATTCGTATTCGATGTTCTGTATGTACATCCAAACACTTAATCTTTGTATGTTAGAATTTAGATTATTTTCCTGTTTTCAATCACTTCATGTATGAATTTGCAATTTACAAAAACTCTATTAATCGTTGTAAGGCGCAATAATAGTAACAAAATTGGGAGGTACGTGTATTACATGTTTTCAAGGGTCACTGATTATAATATACATATATCTAGAAAACAAAGGAGGTTAAAATTTCCGAGCGTGGGCGGCCTAAAACACGTCACTTTCGCGCAAGCTCTGTTGACCTCGGCCTGTTGCTTCCGGGTCACGGGTTGTTGACTTCCGGTCATTATCGAAAACCGACGCGCGCCAGGTGCCGTCTTCTTTTTCGTCACTCAGGTGTTTTGAAAGGACGTTTCTGCGGTTCAGGAGCGCTACAGGTGATATAACACGATATCTTAACTAAAGGGGAGGTTACGAAGTAGACATTTAACCTATAGAGCCATACCGAGCGTGTTTTTACGTTACTGAGAAATTAACGCAGACGTCTAGCTTTTATGGGGGGGGGTGCGCTGATTCTGCTAGTAGAGCAGAGTAAAACATTTATTGCCTTGTTTATATGCGATTTTACGCAGATTTATCGCTTTGTCGGATGCCTTTTTGGCGTTTTTCTACCGTGGAAAAACATTGCAAGACTTAGGTAAAGTAACAGATATGGCGGTAAGTGGCGATGTTCCGGACAGGGGAATTGAAAAAGTGCCAAAGAGGGGAGGGGGAGCGGTTACGAGTGCGTAACAAAAATGTTTTAAACAGTCTAGCTGACTCAGGTCTGTTGCAAAGTTCTTATCTTTACTTCTGCACTGCGCATCAGTGTGGCCTCTCCGGATTTTTAATAGCTGCCTGAACGGTGTCAATCCCAAACTCAGGCGAGCTGTTTTAATTGATATTTATTTGCAAATCCATGCCCGTAGGCTAACTGCAATGTACAGTGGACAGATGAGTTACGGATCATGGTTGATATTATTTGTAGTAAACCGACGCGCATGTGCACCTCAAAAGCCATAATGTTCAACATGATGAACGTGGGCTTCCAAAGAAGAAGAAGAAGAATGTACAGACAGTAAAAAAGCAACAAGCAACAGCTATCTGTTAATGTTTACTTTGCATAACAATGCGTTGTACTGCCATGTATATGCAGCATATGTACAGACAATATATCAGCTTTGGAACTAAAACAACACTACCAATTAGAACCAATCATCAGATCCGAATGATTGGTAGTACAACTAATTGGTGTAGTAAATGTACAACTAAGCAAAGAACTCTAAGAATATCAGTTGTTGTTAACTTATCATAATGTACTTGTCAAACATTGGTAACTAATGTACACGAATACTCCAGAAGCCTAACCCCATGATCCATTGGGTCCCAGAATGGTTACTAAGTACTGTAGGAGGGTCCGAATGCCTTTTTCATTTGCGTCCAGCGTTCTGACTCATTATAAGTCACCGTTAATCGTTATCGGTATAAGCGCTATTGATCGTTTTAGTTCCACGTTAAGCGTATTTTGGGGTTATCCCGATTTCACCAGTAAGCGTTACCAAGACATTTTTCGCCACCCGTTATACCTAGCCTCCGTCGCAGAATACAAGCGGGGTTGGCTCATATTTCATGGGGGTTCGCGAGTTTCTACGTTGGGTAGTTTATGCCGGCCTGGAAAGGGACTTTGCAGATGAAGAGAGTTTGCCGTGGAAGGGAGTTTCCAGGCGGGACAAACTTCCTGCCACGGCTAACTCTCTTCCTCGGCAAACTCCCTTTCCCGGCATAAGAGAGTCTAGTCAACGATGAAAATCGCGAACCAGCGCCCCTCCCCCCATAAGGTAAAAGCTAGCCCCGCTCGAAGTCTGCAACGGAGGCTACGTCATACCCACGACGTCAAACACCAGATGGACCTCGGAGCGTGTTGGCTTATCTGCATATTCGCTCATATGAATACAATGGTACAATCCAACTCGTTCCCAGAACGTTTGCAAGTCACAGCAAAATCAAGCTGAAACCCTTGCGTACTTTTTTTAGTAAATATATAATACCCCCTTTCCACTAGGACGGCGCTCTCGCGGCGCTGTCTCTGCGACCTCAAATTGGGAAGAGCGCGGTGAGAGTGCGGTGGGATCGCCAAGGTCGCCATGAGAGTGCGAAGAGAGCGCGGTGGGAGCGCCATGGTCGCCATGGTCGCCATCACCTCCGCGACTGTTTTGAACCTGCTCAAAACTGTCGCCGTGAGAGCGCCGTGGACGGCGATCCAACAATGAGCGCAGAGAGAGCGCCAAGAGAGCGCGCAGCGAGCGCCGTGAGCGCCAACAGAGCGCACAGTGAGCGCGGCGAGCGCAATAGGTCTCAACAGTGGTTTATGATACCAATTAAGGCCCCCTTTCCACTTGACGGCGCTCTCACGGCGCTCTCGCTGCGATGGAAAATTGGCCAGAGCGCCGTGAGAGCGCAGCTACGCCAGAAAAACCTTTCAGGTGGAATCTCTCCGGCGACCCCAGCGCGACTCTCACCGCGACGCAAAACTCAAATGTCAGTATCTTTTTATGAGCTAGCAAAGTTTCGAAAGATAACTCAACGAATTTAAGAGATAAAGAACGAACCTTTTGACGTATAGTGCATTTTGGTATCTTTGAAGTCATCCTTTTACGTCTTACATAACATTTAAACTATAAAATCAAAGCTGTGAACGGATCCAAATTTGGTCACTGTACAGTCACTCAGCCTGAAATATACACGTTTGTCTTGCTGATTTTTCCTTAAATCTGTCATGTAATTAGTGTAAATCAAACAACACTGAAACACTTCGATTTATTGAAAATAGGACTTCAATAATCTAAATGTACAGATGATGAACATAAAAACCTCAAAGAAGTTGAGAAATGATTAACCTTTGTTTATTTCAACCTTGGTTATTCCTGCTCAGTTTGTTTTAATGTAAATCATTGGTACATTTTAAACATTTCTCCGGGTTATGTCTGTGTCAAATATACTTCTACACGAACCGCGGTTGAGAGCGCCGAGAGAGCGCGGTGAGAGCGCCGTCCTAGCTAAATTGGTATCATAAACCACTGTTGAGGCCTATTGCGCTCGCCGCGCTCTCTTGGCGCTCACTGTGCGCTCTCTTGGCGCTCTCTCTGCGCTCATCGTTGGATCGCCGTCCACGGCGCTTTCACGGCGACTGTTTTGAGTAGGTTCAAAACAGTCGCGGAGGTGATGGAGACCATGGCGACCATGGCGCTCCCACCGCGCTCTCTGCGCGCTCCCATGGCGACCTTGGCGATCCCACCGCGCTCTCACCGCGCTCTTCCCAATTTGAGGTCGCAGAGAGAGCGCCGTGAGAGCGCCGTCCTAGTGGAAAGGGGGTATTAGCTAGGACAGCGCTCTCACCGCGCTCTCTCTGCGCTCTTAACTGCTGTTTGTGAAGAAGTATATTTGACACAGACTAAGAAGGAATAACCAATGTTTAAAAAAAACAAAGGTTAATAATTTTTAACTTATTTTTGAATTTCAACATGATGATGAGGTTTTCTTGTTCTTCATCTGTACATTTAGATTATTGAAGTCCTATTTTCAATAGATGGAAGTGTTTCAGTGTTGTATAGTTTTCACTAATAACGTGATATGATAAAGAAATTTATAGTGAAAAAGCTACATGACAGATTTAAGAAAAAAGCAGCAAGACCCTTTTTACTCTTTACTAAGTTAAAGGGAAAATGTGCTCCTCGAATGAAGGAAATGGCGTTTCATAGGGTCCAGATTTCAAAATTTCTCCGGACCTCCCTTGCGACGGCTTGGCCCTTCAGTGCTCACGACGGCATAGTAAAAATATGCTGGCAGGCTTAAGGTCGTCAACTTAAACATACAATTTTCAAATTAGTACTTTTCTAGTGCACCCTTTAGATTTTATATAGCACGTATGCCAGCTTAAGTATGTAAAACAGCGTTGTAAAACTGCGTAAATGTCAGTCACTTTTGAATGGACCTCATGTAGACTTATGATTTATCCCTTGTGAAGTTTATGTACATTTGTATTCTGTATGCATTAAATAATAACTTGGATTCCTGTGCCATGTAGTTTTTGTCCAGTTACGCAATGCCCTTTGATAAGGACCACATGAAGAGTAGCTATAATGTACATGAATATTACTACGTCAACCTTGCTCTTTATTGTAGAACAAACTGCTATCATGCAAAAGAGAAATCACACACTACGGTTTAAACATGGAATTCTGTTGCTATTGTTACAGACCTACTGCAGTCATGTCCGATGTTACCGTGAAAACAGAAGTCAGCAGTGAAGACCTGGTCCTGTGTGGGGAGGGAGGCGAGTCCACCATTGTACCACAGTACCTCATGCCGAACCACATGGAAACTCACGCCAGTGAGAAACCCATCATGAAAACTCACTCTGGTGAAGGAAACTACATGGAAACTCACTCTGGTGAAGAACCTCACATGGAAACTCACTCTGGTGAAGAACCTCACATGGAAGCTCACTCTGGTGAAGAACCTTACATGGAAACTCACTCTGGTGAAGAACCTTACATGGAAACTCACTCTGGTGAAGAACCTTACATGGAAACTCACTCTGGTGAAGAACATTACATGGAAACTCACTCTGGTGAAGAACCTTACATGGAAACTACTAGTAACACAAGGAAACCATACCGCCAGTGTAAGGAATGTAGCAAATGCTTTCGCAGTGCTTATTTCCTTAAGATACACATGCTGACACACACGGGTGAGAAACCCAAAAGGTGTGAGGAATGTAGCAAATGCTTTTACAGTGGTAGTCACCTTAAAAGACACATGCTGACTCACACGGGTGAGAAACCCTACAGGTGTGAGGAGTGTGGCAAGGTGTTTGCCACATTGGGGGCCCTAAAAGTCCACATTCGCACTCACACTGGTGAGAAACCCTACAAATGTGACCAGTGCAGCAGAGGCTTTAGTGGAAGTGGTGATCTGAAGAGACACATGTTCACTCACACCGGCGAGAAACCCTTCAGCTGTGGGGATTGCGGCAAGCAGTTCAATCGGCGGAGCAATTTACAAAGTCATATGAAGACTCACACTGGTAAGAAATATTTGTTGCAGACTTACACAGGTGAGAAATCTATCATGGAAACTCACTCTGGCAAAGAACGCTACATGGAAGCTATGACTGGTGACAAACCCTACACTTGTGAGGAATGTAGCAAATGCTTTCACAGCGCTTATCACCTTAAAAGACACATGCTGACTCACACGGGTGAGAAACCCTACATGTGTGAGGAGTGTGGCAAGATGTTTGCCACATTGGGGGCCCTAAAAGTCGATCTCAAGAGACACGTTCGGACCCACACTGGTGAGAAACCCTACAAGTGTCAGGAGTGCAGCAAGCAGTTTTCCACACCCAGTAATTTAAAGTCCCACATGCAGAGAAACCACAGGGGCGTGAAAGATGCAACAAATAGTTCAGGGGACATTGTTTTGAGCATTTTATGATGGTTTTGGAAACGGCCAAACGTTTCGACTGGTACCCACCAGTTTTCGTCCCTGACACTGAAGTGATCTGGAACTGGAAGAAACTGGTCTTTTATACCCTAACTATGAATGAAGACAATTTTAGCTGTCCAAAAGGAAACGTTGTATTGTGAGACAATTTTAGGCTGAAGACAATTTGGATTCCAAATAAAAACAAAAGGAAAGGCAAGGTCAAGTGGAAGACAATTTTCGATGTCAATGGGAAACAGAGCTAAGACACAGTTATTTGGAGAGCTTGGACAACCCGTCGCTTGAGTAACTATTTTTTGGCGTATCTTATTACCTGGATGTCTAACCTACATCGACGTGACTACTACTATATCTCCGCGAATCAACCATCAACCTCTGCTTGGAGAGTATGCTTCTTGAACTTCTGAGTTGTATGTTGTTGTTTCTGGTATTTTGTATCGTAATTTTTGCGCAGTTCATGTGTCATAGTCTATATAGACTAACTTACAGTAGTAGTCGTAGTGGTAGCATTGTAATGTACAATGTATCGTTATGGCCTTGAAATAAACAATAAGTCGTCATAACGCCACGTTTCGGTGTTTCCTACAAAATGCTAAAACAGACAAAAAATGTAAGCGCTTACGGTAGTAGTAGGAGTAGGAGTTGCAAAAAGGAAGGTCAAGTTTGATGGAGGGTCTCCTAACGGCGAGTTACGGTACTGTATCGGCTTCACAGTAGTAGTTTTGGTAATCGATGGTTTACAAAATCATAATTAAAGAAAGTTTATGTATTTGCTACATTTCATGATAGGACTCTCAAACATGCGACATGTGTAACTGAAAATGAGAGATCGATAGACATCATTTATGCAAATGCAAATCTAATTTGCATGATACATGAGAAAATAATTGATGGGAATTTCATTCTTGCGGCAGTTTGAAGCTAAGTAAAGGTTAACATTATCAGACAATAATCATGCAAATCAGGGTCTCATGTACGTAATTTATGAGGAAATATTACAATGGCTTTTTTGCAAATATTAGACTTTCATAATTGGAACGGAATAATAATTGAATAACGTATTGTTTATTCGGGTAGAGAAGTTGGTCAACCAACCACTGAGAACATTTTATAACACAGTCGAAAAGTTTAGCTTAATTTGGCGAAGGTGTGATTTATATTTGAGATGAACGTTTCAACGGGAAGACATGCATTGGTCATGTGGCTAAATACTGTACTTGCATGCGAATGGCGAAGAAATTGTTAAGCAAGCAAACAGACAAACAATCATCGTATACAAATATTTTCATATTTTTTTTACTTCTGTGCAAATGCTTGGACCCCATTGGTCAGAAGTAGAGAGAAAAGGACCAATAACAGCACAGAAGCAGGTTCAAGATGGCGGTAATTTACCAAATGTATGTCCCTGATCGTTTGGGTGAGTATTTCCGAAAATTTCTATATTGTCTTTGACTGTCATTAACCCTATTCAGACCGGGCTTTTTTGGTCATCCCTGGACGGGGGGGGGGGGGGCTTTTGAGGCCCTCCACTTCTAAGTCCTATAACTCTAACACGACGTGCCGTAGGGCCATCAAATTTTTAGGACATAATGTCGACATAATATCTGACATTTAGTAGATTTTTGACGTTACGCTGACGTAAAGTGACGTAATTATGACGTCATCAATTTGATTATATTGGCCGAACCCATGAAAAAAAGGGTATTCTCAGGAATCTTCAAGTTATGCTACAAAAATGTAACAACAAGTGCAGATGACAGAATGATAATGTTTATTACGGCTTGCGTTGCCAATAGCAACATCAATGACGTCAAAATGACGTCATAAAATGACGTCATGCACTTCTAAGATACGAGATGGGCTCCGCCATATTATATCCACCACCTTGAATTTTTAAAAATACTTTTTTTGGAACAAATAATCACAAAGGGCAATTGAAATAGACTAAACTCATTCTTTTAGATGGTTTTTGATGAAAAAATACCAGGTAATTACAAATTTTAAGGGATAATTAGCTTGTTATTCTTGATCTTGCCATACCGTCCGCCATCTTGGATTTTGGGCTGATGACGTCATCAAATTAGTTAATTAATTAATTTATGCATATATAATTATGAAAGATATGCTTAATAATACAAAATTTTATCTATGTAATAAAATACCAGTAATATAGCAAATAAATGTGAAAAATACATTGTTAGAACCAAAAATAGTGATTTTTGGCAAAACTGCCTGTCAGCAAACGGTTGCCATGGCAACACGAAAAATGGAAAATTTGTCCAACTTTGTCAAATTGTTGCCAACGATATTTTAGGAAAACTCACCAAATTTAGTAGCTCTAGCGTAAGCCGTTCTGGCGTTATAGGACATCAAAGTAGGCGCGGGCCTCAAAAGCCCCCCCCCCCCGTCTGAATAGGGTTAAAGGGAAGAATACATAACAGATGAAATGATAGATTTGTTAAGTATTTAGGAGATATCATTTGGACATATCCTAGACGCAAAGCGACTTCCATGTGGAGTATACTTTGTGCTTTTGCCTGTCCTCGTCTTGACCCGGCCGGACAGATTTGGCATTTTAAATAGCGACGGCCTGAGAGGTATTGTTTAGATACACACGTTTGGCCTTAATAACATTTATCTAATCTCCAAGCAGATCTTGCTGTGGCAAATGGGAAGGAGTTTAGCCGGCAGAGGCGTTATTGGCCACATTGGCCTTCGCTGTGACCAATAACTCATCTGCCGGCTAAACTCCTTCCCATTTGCCATAGCAAGATCTGCTTGGAGATTAACATTTATCATGCCATGATAAAAACTGCTCAAGTCAGAAAGTTCAAATTATCAGCCGGTATAAACCAGATCCAAACTAGAGTTCGGCGACCTCATACCTCCATGAAATATTTAGAGCTTTTGTAAATTTCATGCAATAGACAAAACATTAACATAATTTATGCATGGTGTTGTTACTAACGTACATATGTCACAATTTTTAAATTCCCATCATTAATCATAAAGTGGTTTTGCAATTTTTACATAAATCATGCAAGTAAGTTCCTCATTAGCATACTTGGTATCTGCTAATATTCCACCTATCATGATTAACACATGTTACATTTATGGAGGTCCAGTTATTGAAAACAATGGAATTATACAATTTCCTCATTAATCATGCAAATTAAGTAATCATTTGCATAACAAGTGTATCATTATGGACATCTTTGCCTAAGCTACCTGCATGCCTAAAATGATGTCAATCCGTCAATCCTTTCTGCAGTTATCCTCTTTGGTATCTTTGGTATGCCCCTGCAGTTAAGAAATTTAATGTTAGGGGGCTGAAACTTGCCCCACTTTGCCATGACACTGGAAGCTGTCTACCACCTAAATGTCAAGACCGTATCACGCCTGGAACAATATAATCTCCAAGCAGATCCTACGGTAGCACAAGATAGTATTAAAAGCCGGCAGAGGAGGGAAGCCAGCTTAGGAGTGTGTTTCGCTACCGGGGAAATGTACACCTCTTGGCTGACTATCTCCTGGCCAGTTTGGTACAATCTTATGCCATTGTAGGATCTGCTTGGGGATTAGGAACAATAGACACATAGAAAAAACTGCTATGATAGAATATTCTCATTAATTATGCAAATGTACTCATATTTTGCATAATTAGTATTTCATTTTGTACAACATTGTCTAAGGTTTTTTTTGTTCTCCTGTCGATTGGACAGATGACACAGGCTTTTTGCCTGTTTGCCTGACCTGCACATGACTTTTTATGGTGAAGGAGGGGTTTGCAATTCCTTCTCCACCCTCTCGTCTACTGGAGCACTAAGTTTCACAGGGGCAACTGTATGCAACGTGTGAGGCGGCTCCAGCAGATGCAGCTTTGTTGTTTGGAG
The DNA here is from genome assembly GCA_019207045.1 of Branchiostoma floridae x Branchiostoma belcheri. NCBI lineage: Eukaryota > Metazoa > Chordata > Leptocardii > Amphioxiformes > Branchiostomatidae > Branchiostoma > Branchiostoma floridae x Branchiostoma belcheri. The sequence continues at coordinate 32,245,161 of CM033026.1, read as the reverse complement.
TATCCGTCTCCTAGGAGGACTTCCGACCAAGGATGTATACGTAAGGGGTTCCTCCTACCCCCGATTCGTGTGCCATGGCGGGTGCCGCTCATGCCCGAACATGCCACTAAGGCCTGTCTCGGCCACAAAGCCCCACCAAGGCCGCAGCTAGATACTCATGTACACCTGAGTTAAGTGAGGAAAGTCATGTAAAGTGCCTTTCCCAAGGGCACAAGATCGGTGACACGGCAGCTGGATTTGAACTCGCAACCTCTCGGTCTCGAGCCGCAAATGCTGCCACTGCGCTACTCGGTCTAAGGTACCTACTTACCAAAAATCATAAAAATCCGTTGTTCCTCTCTTGAGTTTTGAAAAAGTCATTTTTACCAACAAATCCTATGCATTTTGCTAATTGGAAACTACTTGGTGCGGTCCGCCCGTCTAGAAATCGACGTGGGGTCAGGGAGTCTGACCAGTGGGCCTTGCCATGTTGGGAACCGTCAACTGTCAGGTACAGTTGCGAGGGGTGGAAGGAACGCCATACCAGGCTGGGGATTTGTAGGGGAGACACAACAATTAGAGCCTGCGCCTAGAGCCCTAAAAAAACTAGGGTTTGAACCATTGAAAAGCCTTTCTTGGTAGAAATCTGTGAAATCTGGGCATTTTGGGAGTGGCTGCGGTAGGAAAGACCCTATACTTGTTGAATTAGTTGTAAAAAGTGACCTTTCTCCATCGAGGGGGTTTCCGCACCCCCATGAAATAGTGGTATCGTCGTCAAATAGCTGTTTTGAGCCAAACGGGCCAATCCGAGGGCTCTAAATAGGGGGTGTATAAAAAACTAGCCGTATAGAAATTCTTGCAAATGAATTTCATGAAACTGGACTGTATGGCTTGAACTTTTTATTCTTGAGATAATTGCATATTTGTTTCCTCAACTCTCCCATTGGAATGCATGTATTACTGGGGGAAATTCTAATGGCTTCGTCTCCCCTGTAATGCTTTAGAAGTTTTTGACAAAACTTCCCCTGCTATCCCAAAACTAGCCGCTAGGGAGCCCAAACTTATGTCACTTATTCCTGAGCACAAGTGCCAAACACCCCAAAATCGTGACCATAGCTTGTTCAGAACACAAGATAGCGAACCCAGAAGTTGCGCTGCAGTATCAAGGGAAGCCGCTAGGGAGCCCCAAATCTAATAATTTCCAGCTTTCATCACATACTACCAACACACTAAGTATGAAACCAATTCACCCAGGCGTTCTTGAGTTATCTTGTTTACACACAGACAAATGCAGGATAAAATATAATTATAACCTCCATGACATTTCATGGAAGTAATAAGTAGTGTAGAGTGTAGAAGGCCAGTTGAATTCCTGTGTGTATGGTTCAATGTGGAACTGTGCTAGAGGCTTAGTACTGTTTTTTATGCATTGATGGTAGTGATGACTAGTCTGGGTACTATCCGTATTGTAGTTCGCTCCTATCTTCGTTTCTGAAACACAGAGAAGCGACTGTAAATAGTGTATAATGAATCTCAGAGCTAGTAGCGACTGTATATAGTATATAATGAACGCCGGAGCGAACTACTTTCCGGATGGTACCCAGGCTAAGTGATGACGTGTCGGTGAGGGTTGGGACGAAGGTCTTTCGTTTATTTGTTTGTCAATTTGTTTACCACACAGCAGATGCATGGAGTGGGAGAACATCTAATCAGCATGTAATCAACTTTACTGAATCTCGCCCATTGTTTATTAGCCCACGTTGATTTGATTATATAGATGACATCCTCTGGGAATACAAAAACTGCGAAAAAAAGTTGGCCCCTAAAATTAGTTGCCTTTATTACGAAATCTAAGACGTCAGGAAGGTTGAACAAATAACTCAACACACAGAATATAGTATACCAAACAATAGATTCTTTATTTTTGTTCTGTCACATCTTCTTTGATCTTGTAATGTTTTATGACATTAGAATACGTTTTCCGAGGTTTATTTTCGCAATCCACGGCATATATTTGTTTATTTTGAAGCTTCTTTGTTGAAATTAAGTTTGATTTTATTTTCGGAAACGGCCGAAAATTGATGCCTGCGCGGTTGTCATCACCAAATCAAATCAACATGGCCTTATTTGTACATAAAAATTCACAAGACAGCGGGTAAGTGTATTGAGACGATTATGTAGAGGAAAAACCTATAGAGATTGTAGAAAACGATCTGTTTAAACAAACAAGCATAGGCGAGTATACATATTTAGTGCATCGGCTCTGAAGGAAGAATAATAAAAAAAAAGCTTGTAGAAAAATGCAATCAAATCAAACTCGTCTGCAAGAGATGATGATGTAACAGTATTCCTACCCTTTTATGTATATGTATATGTATAACTGTAAGTTTTAAAACATTAAGACGACAACTTTGCTTTATTTTGCTTCATTTTCGCTGTATGATAAGAAATGATACAGTACATGTAGCTTGTATTCTCGCTCTCAACTGAAGCTGACATATGCCACTCCCTGATATCGCCCTAGTCAAGAAAAGTGTGCATAGAGCTTAAAACAGTGATGTAGAAAAGAGCAGAAAATTCTATTAAATAAACAGAAACAAGCGTGGGTGAAGAATGCATATTTACTACGTCAGCTGAAAAGCAGGAATGGTAAGTTCAGTTAAACTCGACGTGAGATAAAAGTCGTTTACAAGAGATGCTGATGCAACAGTATTTGTATATTTCAGCATATGCTTACTTGTTTATACAAAAAATCAAAAGGACAACGTTGCTCCAATGATTTGATGTATATATATATATTTTTTCTATTATTGCAGTATGGGAAGAAATGATATAGTAACAATATGTTTTGCTCTCAACTGATTGATTCCGTTAAGTCGTATTTGTTTGCCTTATCTTAGTCAAGGTTCTATAGACGGGGGACATGTATGCAGGACTGGAGAAAAATGAATGGCAGTTTTACAAAAGGCTATAAATTCAAAGAAAAAAGCGTGCATATTTATTACATCAGCTCACTAGCAAGAATAATCGTTCTCGACTTCAGTAAAAACTGCACTGTAATCGAGTAAAGGTCATCTGCCAGACATGGTGGAGTAAGAGTAAGAGATGTAAGAGTATTGAGTACGTTTGGCTCAGTTGATGTGTATGTAATTTACACGTGTTAGGAAAAATTCAGAGGGCAATGTTGTTGCAATGATTTGATGCGATTTTTTGCGCTCATGTTGCCATGTAGTAAAAAGGAATGATACAGTATATTTACTCAAAACTCATTGAATCTGTAGTACCTTTATTACATCCCCTTGCTGCGGTAAAGTCAGGGGAGAAGTCTGCTATTCTTTATCTTTATAAGAGTCAGATAAGGCCCAAAATGGAATATTGTTGTCACATTTGGGCTGGAGCCTCCCAGAACTCCCTGACCTGCCTCAATAGAGTACAAAAACGGTTAAGGAACATTGTTGGCAGCGACTTATTCGCCACACTACAACCATTGGCCCAAAGGCGTGATGTAGCTAGCCTAGCACTTTTCTATCGGTACTTCCATGGTAAATGCTCGGCAGAACTTCATTCACTTGTGCCTTCAATACGAACCTTCACAGCAAGAACCCGTTTAGCCACTTCCACGGAAACAAATCATCCTTTTTTCCTCCACAATCCACCTAACAGGAGGAAGTTCCACGCTCAGAGCTTTTTTCCTAGAACAACATCGTTATGGAATAAGCTTCCACGGACTTGCTTCCCCACAGGGTACAGCCTGAAACTGTTTAAATTAAGGGTAAACAAACATCTCTCTTCACAATTCAGTAATGTAACCCAAAACGCTTGATTGGCTCCACGAGCCTTGTTTTGCGGTGACCTCTAAGTAAATAAAAAAAAAAATGGTGATGTGAAAAAAAGTAGTAAGTTTACAAAGAGGGATGCAGTCAAAGAAACGTGTACATACGTACACATATCTATAATGCATCGGCTCATAAGCAAGAATAAGAAATTTTACTAAAAATCCAATTAAATTAAACTTGTCCATAAGAGATGAAGATGGAGCTATTTCTGGGTTTTGATACAACTTTGATACAGAATTTCTTATTACGAGATATCAAGAGAAAGATGTTGCTCCAATAATTGAATTTGTAGCTTTGCTTTCTTGTTGCTGTATGGAAATAAGGGAAGATACAGTAACTGTCATTTCATCGTCACCTGATTGGCTCTGTTATGATGACAACTCAGGCTCTCAACTTGATGGTACACAGTAGAATTTACCGAAGGGAAATAAGGCTTTTTCTATACTAATGTGATGCCAAATTACAATAGACTTCATAGAAGAGATAGAGGGTGTCAAACACGGTTGCACTGTATGGAGTGGTTGGTGGCATGTATGGTTGTTTGTGTGTATTATGTATTTGTACATGTATGTATGTATGCGCGTGCAGGTGCGCGCGCGCGCGTGTGTGTGTGTGCGCCTTTGTTACTGTATGGATAGGAGTTAAATGTTATATTCAAACATATATTGAATCTATGGAATCTATTGACATTTTTCTTCTGAGAAGACAACAAAAAACTGTTTTAGATCTAGACTTCAAACGACTTTTGTTGTGACACGTCATTTTTTTGTGACGTACGTAAATGTCTTAGTCTGAAAGGCTGACAACGATTCAATGGAATAAATCAATGAAAAGCTTCATTTTGCTTATCTGCCTCATTGGTCTTAATACAGGTTATGACAAATAGACACATGCAGCCTAGTGTTAGTGCTAGAATCTAGTGTGACCCTTGTTTTACCATAAACCTCAGCATCCAGTTAAGCCTTCATTCTCTGCACCATTACACTCGTATGTTGCAGGAGGGGTAGCTATTCTTTAAATTATATAAAAGGAAACCCCGGCACGGTTCAAAATTGTTGTTGTTGTTGACTACAAGCGGGTATGTATCACGGGTTTGATTAGTCCTTTGGATATTCTGTAGCCCCCATCAAGAAAAAGCAACACCTACTCATGAATATTTACATTATAAATGCGCTACCTGACTTCAGCTGAATACGTGGCCTGTCTGAGCTTAACCAGCCCGACATACACGACTCGTGATTTTGCGCTCAACACGTTGCTGTCACGAGTGTATATCCAGTGCGCAGGCGTGTGTAGATTAATATGTCTGGGAGTAAATCGGCATGGCTTCAAAAAGTACTTAAGACAATCTTCGAGACTTTAAGGCCCTGCATTGCATGGTACAAGTAGTACGACTCAATAACATTTTAATTATGCATTGTATATGCAAATATTTCCCTGGAGCCTCAGCACGTTTGTTATCCCTGGGAGTCAGGTCGGATCCTTTTTTTTTTCTCTTCAGATATTTTCTACAAGCGAAGCGAGCTCTACAATACAGGCAGTATTAATACTGCACATTTACTGATTTAATTTTCATTCTAAATGTCTTTGACCTAGCTGGTCAAGAATGCCAAATTGGCTGAATGGAACCAGCTTTCGCGTATATATCTAACCTGGGCGATATATGTGTGATTGTGCTTTAATCTACTTCGGGTGTGGCTCTCCGGGACAAGCAAGGATCGAGCGTCGTAGACTGTTCAGCGAGTCCTTGATGAGAGACCTCGAGCTCATCGATCAGAAGAGCAAGATTGGGATTCAAACCTTGACATCGTGATCCACTGCCACCGGACATCATATCCACTACACGGCATAAAGTAAGACATTGTCTTAATTTTCGATGATTCATCATGAAAAATATATACTACTTGGATATTTAGAACAAAAACAGTTCGCATAACCTCACAAAACATGCTGGCAAGTGAAGTATATTTCACATTGCCCATTCTTGATGAACAGTGATGGGGGCTCTCATTTATTTCTATATATGTTATTTGACAATGTATCCTGATTTTATGTGTTTTGCTGTTCGATACATTTCTGTATGTTGCCGTTTATGCTTGTCATGTTTTTTTTAAATCTATTTATTCTGGAACCCGAATAAAAGAAGGAGTTTGGAAATATAGAAAAATATACAGAAATGGAAAACAAGTACCATATAGTCTATGTTCATAAAGCATGTACATCTGTTTGATAACGCCATTTTAGGTGTAACGCCATCACGCCTTTATCTCCTAATTAGTCTACTCTCTAAACAGAGGTTAGGCTCTGGCTGTTGTTTTGACGTGTTTCTAGGCGTTTTTATCGGCTTTGCATTTTGTACCGATTTATTTATGTCTGGGGGTAGCGAGACATAAAGAAAACGGTACAAAATACAAAGCCCCCCAAAACAGCTAGAACAAGAGCTCTGAGTCCTCATATTTCCGGATCCATGAAATATTCTGATAATGCAAATGAATTTAACATCTGCATAATCTATGCTTGTTTATGTACACCTTTACCTAAGCTACATAGGTAGGTCACAAGGTTGAAGTCAAATCATTTACTACGTGTACGTAGATTTTGACATTTCCACATTAATTATGCAAATTAGGGACTTTTCTTTTTAAATAAGGGCCAAATTAGGGACAAAGTTCAAGCTTGGCTCAAGCGGGAGCTCGACCAAAGTAAAGTAAAGCAAGTACGTAAGGCACTTTTGTGCTAATCTTGCACTTGCCACAAACTACATTATATTACAAGTATTTGAGTCCTTTAAGGTAAAACATTGTATATATATATATATATATATATATATATATATATATAGAGAGAGAGAGAGATTTCCTACGTTAGAGATGCAAATTAAGTTCTAATTTGCCTAATTTGCACGTTTTTTTTTACATCTCTGTCAAACATACTAAATATCATGAAAGTCCTCATTCCCATGTTCCGTTATGCTCCTTTGAAGATTTTTTTTCAAAAAAGCCCCTGCAGTTCCAGAGCAAGCTGCAAATCTAAGGTAACTAGAAATAGGTAAATTGGCGTGCTGGTGACATACCTTTTACATAAACACAACGATAATTCTCTACTCAACGCACCGTAAACACGCTTTTCTACAAACTTAAGATCCATCCAATTCAGTGAAACTTCTACCAAGAGATGAACAGTTATTTTCATATTACCAGTTCCTTGCATAACTTGTCTAATGTTGTTTGCATGATGATATCTGTAAGAAGAGAGTCAGATGAGGCACTCTACACGACAGGTAGGTGCATATATATAAAATTGAGATATGTAACCTTTTATAAACAGTCTCCACTTAAAAGAAATGTGACAATTTTTTTTTTCTTTATTTCAGGTATAAAAACCCATAGACACACAACATGTTTTTTTTTTCAATATTAAACAATATGTCGTTTTCAAGACTAACCTCTTCTCATATCCCTACTAATCATCTGAAGAGACTTAAGACTGGGACATATAAGACACAGGTCATCAGAATAAAGAAGATGGTTAGTTATGGACCCGCCCACATAGCAACCCACCTTGGCATTGTTAAGCCTTGCGCTCAAATCATCAATATACAAGTTAAACAAGCGTTCGTAGAACTCAACCTCCGTGAAATGGGTGATGGTGTGGTGGTTGAAGGGTGTTTTTATAGACATCTCAGGGGATAGTGCTAGCCTAACAGTATATGATACGTCCGATTGGCAAAAAGTCCCGGAATTCTACAGGAATTTTTCCGCGCCTATGTAGTTGCATCATCCCTTTGGAGTGGAATAATTTGGGTTCACAAATTGTCATGGTATTTGGAATGCAGATAGCTTTTGTCATGGGCTGTGAGCGAGCGAGTGAGTGATCCCGGAATTTACAGCAAGTCTTCATCGCGTGCGCAATTGGATCATCCCTTTGGAGGGTAATAACACGGTTTGGGATAAGGGTTGACCCGTAAAAAGGGCCAGCATATGTCTTTCGTAAAACTCCCAAAAAACGTGCTAATTTTGTAGTAAATTGTGCTTCTGCATGTGCGTCTTGCTTTGCCGCAAATTCGAAATCTGGCAAGACCATGATATGACTAATCTCCAAGCAGAGGGTCACTCCGGCTGATTTTTTTTTAACGTTGTCTTAGTCGTTTGTATCACACTTTCTATTTCATACTGTTTTCTTGGTGTCTCGCGGCCAAAAAAATAGAGCCCGATTAAAACGCCTAAAAATGTCAAAACAGCCGGAGCCTAACCTCTGCTTGATATAACGAACTCACGATCAAAATGCGTCAGCATCAAAGGAGGGCGCTATTGTGGATAGGTATACAATCGGCGAGGGGATGTTACGTTTGCACAGTTGTACGAAAAACTGTCGACGGCCAGCTAGCATTGCCCAGACAGATAGGAGAGTTACCAAATGCACATGTTGGCGCCACGTGTCTCAAAAATGTATATGTATTTGTCGCTATTCTATAGTGTTATGAAATATTGATCTTGATCTGAGGCAGTCCTCTAAATGTAATACCTTAAACCCTATGTCCAAAAGACGGTGTACATTAGGTAACGGGTTAGTAAATAATAAAAAAATGGTCATTGATATTATTGATAGGCTTAAAAATCATAGACATCATTGGAAACCTTTGAAATTGCTGAAATACCATTGGAACATCATTGAGAAGACAATTACGCGCTCAAAGAAAGACTCGGGAAAAGATTTATTTAGATATTTCAGTTCTCAGTACTAGTTGTCTCTCGATGGTCTAGACACCTGGCCTCTGTGTTACATGGGCTTCAACTAATCAGCTATGACTTCAAATGACACACTCTTTAATATTCCACAATAACAGCGTGGGCATTGTGAACGTTGTCGGCATTTGGTTTGATAGGTTGCTCTGATTCATTGATTTAGTCCATAATTCCCTGCCCATCATTTGTCCATGATTGAACAAGCAATCGCTCTCAAGGTAACAGTGACTCGAGCAACTGGATGAAATTTGAAACAAAAAGAAAATATCTGCATTTGCTTGAGTAATTGCGTATCTTATTATCTATATGTGTAACCTTTATGGACGTATTGCTCATTTTTTATCCGTCATTTGTTTCCCTACAATCGATAATTTTCTTTCTGAACAAAGTTGAACTGCAATTTACAACAAAATAAATTTTCGAATAATGTTTGTTAATTATAAGGAATGGCCAATCATCTGCTTCTGTGACCACACTTAAAAGTATATGAATCCGTGGGCAGTGACCATTGTTTGCAGAAAGTCTGTGGCGACCTCCGTCCCTGTTTTTGCTAGGGGAAACAAAATGACCGTGTACATCAAAGCTTTACAACCATCTCTAAACAAGGACAGAGGTCGCCATAGATTTTCTGTAACTTATGATCCACTGTTCATGGAGCCACGTGTGCTCTCTACATAACTTCATTGAAGCAGATTATTGGTCATTACTTGACAAAGACTGGAGTGGAGCAGTCAAAAATTCGGGTTAGTCCAATTTATTGTGTTCGAATTTGCACTTCAACTATAAAACAGATTAGATTTCAAGTTACTATAATTTTACATCTACATTCATCAATTCCGTAGCTTTTATTTCAGAAATTCCAATGAAATCTGCCACTATGACTGAAAACCTTAAATTGATTGATGTTCGTCAAATTTACATAGTTAGGAATCATTCGACAGACGCAAGAAACATACAGCAGGCAATTAAGTGTCCAATACAGGGAAAACAACCCAAACTCCAGCAAAGGCTCTTCAAATATCCCATACATCGTGTGGAATACCTAAAGATCCTGTGTCTCACATTGATACAGATGAGCCAAACATGGATACGGGACAAGAATCCGAAGTTATGGCACAAACAACTTTAAACGCCCACACCTACGAAAACTCTGATGCATGTGAACTGCCTGCTCAGGATGACAACAGCCATTTTTATGTATTTGACCACATTGAACCGAACTCCGTCTCATACACGTATGGAGATGAAGAAAATCGTGGGGGATCCTCGTCAGAAGCACCCGGATCTCTTCAAGGTACAACGACTGAGATAAACGGATATGAAGAACATTTGGCTGAGTCACCAGGTAGCGCCTTTGTCGAAAATCATCCTTCAGATGACACTAGGGATGTCTCCGATGATAATGGTACCCGTAAGGGCAACGCTGATGTACATAAGCCGCAAAAGGACCCGGACGGTCTTCCTTCAAATCCGACGTTGGCTGCAAGCGGCCGTCAACAGGCAACAAATGGTACGACTAACCCTAATTACCGTTTGTAGCTTCTGTTGTTGTGCTCTTACCATTTCGATCTTGATTGTTGTGCGTGGTTTCTGTGTGTAATGAAAACTATGAAAATCTTTTTACCATCCGCAAAATATAACGATACGTAAGTCTCCTTTTCTCTTTAAGGCGAGATTGTGCATTGTCTCATAGAATTGCCTCTCTAACTACCCTTTCGAACAAGTGGGGTACATGGTATAAGATATCTATTGATTTGAGATTGGAAGAGAGGTCCATGGTTGTGTTGTTGATGGTGAAAAATGGCCGAGAAGTAGGTCTGCAAGGCTCTTTGTGCCTTTCTTTTAGTGGCCGACTGGTATCGACTATGCATTGTGTTGCGAATTGGTCCTTCGCATTTGATTTCAAGTTGGTGGATACATTGGCCTTGATACCTTTCCTAAGTCTGTCTTTACATGTAGGTTGTACCAGATTTGACAGAGGGTTGAAGTTGGGTTTGAAGATAGTGCAATAGTATAATAGTGGCAATGTTAACGTTTCGGGAGATCTGAATTTTCTTCCAAAATTCCTTGGACATGAAATGGTAATGTTGACCTTGTTTCTGATAGTTTATTGTTGCACTTGAACGTTTTCTTAGAGTAGTCCGAGGGTTTTAGCGCTTTGTTGGAGGTCCAGTTTTGGTAGCTATACTTGGTCAGGGCACATCAATGTTCGTCTGTTTTGGGTTTGTTTGAGATATTGATGCCAACTTTTCAGCGAAAGAGAATTTTTATCAATGCCAGTTTGCGTTCCAATGAATGCCGAGAGTCTGGGGCCAGATACTGATCTGTGCGCATCGGTTTCCCGTTTCACTGACCAGCATCTAGCCTTCAGGTTGCCATCCTTATCTATGATAGTTTTGGTGTACAGGAAGAGGAGCATGTTGTCCTGACTCGACTCCTGTGTGAACATCTAACGTTACTTGGTTGATGTGGTCAAAGAAGTCATTCCTGTTCTTACACCCTCACTGATATGAATTGTATTGGATTACACAGGCTCTTGTTCTATCCGGCGGTGTTTCTGCCTCATCGCCACTGTTGTCCTGGTAGGACTAATGACTGGTGCAGCATTTCTCGCAGGGATGTACCACAACGCACAGGAGCACGGCATTGAAATGGTAAGGTGTGAAATCATGCATCATTTACAAGTATTACTTGGCAATGCGTTCTTTCATCACAACCAACGTCAATTTTATACCTTTTTGGTGATTTCAACTGCATTTGTTTTGGAACACCATTCACGAAATGAGAGATAGGGGTATAGACTCATTCACGTCAAGTTTGGGACAAGGTTCTTTCGGACACTTCAAGCTAGAAAATTACGTTTTTCTTCAGTCGAAAAATATCCGAGGCTCCACAAACCGGACTACGTTGATGGTTACCATGCCGGTTCTCATCACCCGCTCTGCTAGTGCACCGCACTCTGTTCTACACAGCACTGACGGTATGTTTTGTCTACTTGTCTTGATATTTAGCATGTACATACCTTTAAGTACAAAGAAGCTGCCATTTTGAACCGGCTTCGCTAGAATGTAAGTATATTCATTTGTCACTAATTGGAAATGCATATAGGGACATATGTATAGTTACTGTTACACAATCATGAAAAGCTTGTACGACATGTACATTGAAATGGTGGTGCTTTTAACTTGCTTGTCATATTAGCTCGTGGATAATGTCTGATTTCTCACATACAGACTACACACTACACACTAAACAGTTATATTCAATGTTATAGGACCTAGACCTGATGTCCTTACCAGCTCTACCAGAACCAGTATTGATGGCAAGTATAATTATCTTGATTTGTAGTATCTTAAATTTCTCTCTCTCTCTCTCTCTCTTTCTCTCTCAAACACACAAACGTTGACCTTAAAAGGGTGCAAAGGCACGGTTTGGGACACGCGGGGACTGTCCCGAACCGTGCCCAATCGCGCACAGTTCTGGACATACAAGGGGCCTTATCCGATACTGTGCTTTGGGGCGGAGCTTAGTAACTTTAGGGGAGGAGTGCTTTTTTTCTGCATCCCCGCCATCTTTTTTTCGGGGCACTGGGATGAGGAAGTAAAATACATTTCACGCTTGTGTTGGATCAGTTACAGACTTAGAGTTGCACTTGTGCGGCACTGCGTTTGGGGTACCTGTGCGGCACTGCGTTGTTCGTGCACTGCGACACTGTTTTATATTTTTTGGCTATTTTTTTATAATTTAGATATTGCGTAATACGTAAAAATATGACTTAAAAGACAAAAAACTACACTAAACGGAAGAGAATTCGTTTTTTTTTCAATCTTTGACTTTCGTTGAGTCATCTACAACCACCGCAGTGTCGCACCGGGCCCCAAGTGCAGTGAGAGCCCACCTTTAGTACGAATTTCTACAACAATGATATATATATCCAAGACTGTACATTTAACCATTAGGCACGGTTCTGGATAAAAGACGGCCTTATCCAGAACCGTGCCCAGTCACAGTCCTGGATAGTCCACGTGTATCCAGAACCGTGCCTGGAGAAAAAGCACGTTTGGGGACACTCTGGGAGAGAAATAAAAGTTACTATACAGTACAGCAGGGCTGTAAGCAAACAAATAACTGCATATGTTATCTCAATTCTAGATCTCTCAATCAGTTCCTCTGGACACCTGGCACACAAAAGGTCCGCCAAACTACTAGTACCAAACTTTTCCAACTCTCGAAAGAAACTCTCGCAAAATCTTGCAAAATCAAGCCTTATTTGGAAACATAAATAATTAATGTAAATAATTAATCATCACCGTCCCGTCACAATCATAGTGATTGATAGCGCTTCCGGGCACAGACCTTTACAGTCGGGCACGGTTTGGGACACGACTTCACATTATTTTCAATGTAATTTTTTTTCAAATTAAGCCATGAAGCTTAATCTTATCCCACCATCATCCATAATCACCGCAGGCTAATTAATAAACCTTACTCAATATGTTCACTTTCTCAATCCTTTTGCTTGTTAGCTTCACTGCAACGGAGCATGTCACCCAGGCTACAAGAAAACGTCTTCGTTGTAAACTTTAACTAAACCACAAATAAATTTGATACGCACCTCATACGTGAAGAGGTATTAAATACTTAAAACTTCTTTTTTTTCTTTTTATCACTTAGACATAAATGAATGTGCCAGTGAACCATGTCAACATGGAAGCTGTGTAAACAAAGATGGCGGCTACAAATGTACCTGCTCACCTGGATGGACTGGACGAAACTGTCAGCAAGGTCAGTTTTGTTTCTAAAGATCTACGAGTTTAAATAGCTTTACATCCCAGTATCATGTCTTCAAACTTTCTCATGGCATCGTATACCACACTTCAATAAGGTTTATTCATTGACAAAACATCTTTTTAATTCATAAAGACATCAATGAATGCATTGAAAAACCATGCGAACATGGACGCTGTGTGAACAACGATGGGGGATACAAATGCAGCTGCTCACTTGGATGGACCGGACAGAAATGTCTGCAAGGTGAGCCTGTCTTTTATCTCAAGTATTTCAAGTTGATTTCAAGGATGTTTTCCGAAGTATTGATCAAGGAAGTCTTCATACTTTCCTTTTACTCATCTTTGCTTAGGATTACTTAGTGACATTCAGTTTGTATCCGCCATCTTGGTTCACACATTGTCCATGTTTGCATGGGCTTCCAATGCATTCATTGATGTTTGTTTCCATGATCGCACAGACATCAATAAATGCATTAAAATGCCATGTGGGCAAGAACAAAGAGCTGTTTTGAAGGCCGTTTTTGAACATATTCTTCTTAGTTTTTCTACTGTTTCTAGTCTTCAAACATCCCATATTAGTCATGCTTTTTAACAATATGTTTTCCTTGATCAACAGAGTCTGACAAAGATGAATGCATTGGAAAGCCATGTCGACACGGGAGCTGTGCTAACCAAGACGGCGGATATAAATGTACCTGCTTACCTGGATGGACTGGAAAGAACTGTCAACAAGGTGACTTATTTCAATTAAGATGTTTTAAAGGTAGTTTTTTAAACATATTCTTCTTAGTTGTTTTTTTTATTCTGTTCCCCAGTCTTTAAACATCTTTATCAATTATACTTTGGTTAGGCTAATTTGTTGATGATTCCATGAACGCACAGACATCAATGAATGCATTGGAAGCCCATGCCTGCGTGGACGCTGTGAGAACAAAGATGGCGGTTACAAATGTACCTGTTCCCCTAGATGGACTGGAAAGAACTGTCAGCAAGGTGTTTCTATTTTTGGAAGTTTTGAATATTTTAGTTGTCTTTTTCTTCTCACGTTAACGATAATGCTATTTTCTTCTTTCAGTTAGGCTTTAATTAGCTTGATTTCGTGACAAGATGTTTTTATCTTTATCACACAGACATCAATGAATGCACTGGAAAGCCGTGTCTACATGGACGATGTGTGAACCAAGATGGCGGATACAAATGTACCTGCTCACCTGGGTGGACTGGACAGAACTGTCAGCAAGGTGAGTTCGAATATTTTCAAAGTTCCCCTCGAACTCCCTTAAACTGTCGCTCCCGGTTACAACCGGTAATCAAGAATTCCTGCTTTCAATCAAACTTAAATCAACTTCATTTGGTACAATATACATTGTTTTCCTACATCAAACAGACATCAATGAATGCATCAAAACGCCATGCCGACATAGACTATGTGTGAACCAAGACGGCGGATATGAATGCACCTGCTCATCTGGATGGACTGGACAGAACTGTCAACAAGGTGACTTCTTCTTGCGAAGTATTTTAGTCAAAACTTTTAAAGGTAGTTTCTGAACATATTCTACTTAGTTTTTTTTCTATTCTCTGTTCCACAGTATTCAAACGTCTTTATCAATCAAGGTTTGGTAAGGCTAATTTGTGACGGTACATGTTTGTTTATGAACGCACAGACATCAATGAATGCATTGGAAATCCATGCCGGTATGGACGCTGTGAGAACAAAGCTGGCGGTTACAAATGTATCTGCTCACCCGGATGGACTGGACAGAACTGTCATCAAGGTGTGTTCTATTTTTGAACGTTTCGAAGTTGATTTTATGAGTTATCGTTTGTCTTGTTCTGCTTACACTTCTTCCAATCATGCTTTCATTAGCTTGATGACGTGACAATATGCTTCATTTTTACCACACAGACATCAATGAATGCATTGAAAAACCATGCCGGTATGGACGCTGTGAGAACAAAGCTGGCGGTTACAAATGTACCTGCTCGCCTGGATGGACTGGAGAGAACTGTCAGCAAGGTGTGTTCTATTTTTGAACGTTTCGAAGTTGATGTTATGATTTAGTATAAGTCTTCTCTGCTCACTGTTCTTCCAATCATGCTTTAATTAGCTTTCGTGACAACATTTTTTTATCTTTATAACACAGGCTGCTCAGACTTTGAACTCTCCTTCTTCCAATCGGGCTTTAATTAGCTTGATTTAGCGACAATAAGTTTCTTATTCACACAGACATAAATGAATGCACTTCAAGGCCGTGTCTACATGGGCGCTGTGCAAACCAAGATGGCGGATACAAATGTACCTGCTCAGCTGGATGGACTGGACAGAACTGTCGGCAAGGTGGGTTCTATGTTTGAATGTCACTAAGCTGACTTTCATGTTTTAGCAGTTGTCTTGTTCTGCTCACACTTCGAACTCCCATTCTTCCAATCATGCTTTAATTAGCTTGATTTCGTGACAAGATGTTTTTATATTTATCACACAGACATCAATGAATGCTTTGGAATGCCCTGTCTACATGGACGATGTGTGAACCAAGATGGCGGATACAAATGTACCTGCTCGCCTCGATGGACTGGACAAAACTGTCAGCAAGGTCAGTTTTTTTTCCTGTGAGGTCACTAATGTTAGGAATTTTCACATGTGACGTCGTCAATGACGTCTTCAATTGACATGAAACGTTTAATGACTGCAGCAAAATAGGCAGTAACCACCTAAAAAATTCGACGTTTTTTTTCAATCAGACATCAATGAATGCATCAAAAATCCATGCCAACATGGACGCTGTGTGAACGGAAATGGCGGATACAAATGTATCTGCTCACCTGGATGGACTGGACGGAACTGCCAGCAAGGTGCTTTTATTACCTGCATGAAATGTCATGGAGGTTATATTTTACTGCGTTTGTCTGTCTGTGTGTCTGTGTGTGTGTAAACAAGATAACTCGATCAAGAACGGCTTGGTGGATTGGTGGATGAAAGCTGGAAATGATTAGATTTTGGGCTCCCTTGGTACTGCAGCACAACTTCCGGTTTTGCTATCTTGTGTTCTGAACACGCTATGGTCACAATTTTTGAGTGTAAGATAGCTCTTGTGCTCAGGAAAAAGTGATATAAGTAATAACTGGCCCCCTAGCGTCTAATTTGGGGATAGCAGGGGCATTTTTGTCAATAACTTCTGAAGAAGATAAGTCAAGAAGGAAACAACAGATTTTCATGATTTTTGTTATGTAGGTACCTTAGACAATGTTGCACAAGATAAGATACTAATTATGCAAAATAGGAGTACCTTTGCATAATTGATGAGAATATTCTATCATAGCAGTTTTTTCAATGTATCTCTTGTCCCAGATGTGATATGGTCTTGACATTTCGGTGGTAGATAGCTTTTAGTGTCATGACAAAGTGCGGCAAGTTTCAGTCCCCTAACATTTCGAAACTGCATGGGCGTTTTTGTCAAGACATTCCAAAGAGGATAACTGCAGAAAGGATTGACGGATTGGCATCATATTAGGCATGCGGGTACCTTTGGCAAAGACGTTCATAATGATATACATATTATGCAAATGAGGACTTAATTTGCATAATCAATGAGGAAATTGTATAATTCCATTGTTTTCAATGACTGGACTTCAATATGTAACACATGTTAATTATAATAGGTGGAATATAAGCAGATACCAAATATGGTAATGAGGAACTTATTTGCATAACTTATGTAAGAATTGCAAAACCTCTTTCTGATTAATGATAGGAAAATTATTATTGTGACACGTGTACGTTAGTCAATGATGAACAACACCATGCATGAATTATGTTAATGTGTTAGTCAATTGCCTGAAATTTACAAAAGCTCTAAATATTTCATGGAGGCATGAGGTCGCCGAACTTTTTTTAAAGGTTTTCATTATTTTAATAGTTGTCTTTTTCTACTGGCAATTTAGATTTTCATTGTTTCAATTAAGCTTTAATCAAATCTGTTTAGTACAATATATATATTACGAGGGTGAGTCAGAAAGTAATGCAAGTGGTTTCATAACAGACTCGTTCTTTAATCAATTGAGCTGGAATTTGGCACAAAAGTAGAGGTATGTGTCCTCTTGAGATTGAATGTTTTAAATTTGGTTTTCATCATTTTCTGAGCAACTGAGTTGATTTCAAGATGAACACGCCCTTGGTAGCTTGTCAGACTATCAATTCATCTAAATCTGACCCACTGAAAATCACTGTAGGAGGTTGAAATTATACATGTATGATACCAAATGTCTCTATAGATTGCGTGCCAATTTTCATTCCTAAACTCAAATTGGTTCTTTATTTACAGCTGCTAGGATGCAGTGAGTTGTGTTATAGAGCTGTTGGATTTATACACGAATTCGTGAGTTGTTGGTTAAAAGACTACTTTTCCATTAACCAAAAGAAATGAAACTTCACACAGATATTAACTCATCGAAGGTAAAATAGTGTGCTAAATTTCATTTCTCTTTGTTGATGGAAAAGAAGGCTACAGAAAGTTTTAATCATAACACCGCAGATTTCATGACCCTGAAGACCGCGTATACCTCACTCTACACCAGCAACGAAAAAAGAAAAACTGCTCGGATTATAGAGTTGAAATTAAGCATGTGGCTTATAGAGAAATGCAGCTTATTACATGTTCAGGCTTAGTCTCCTACAATAGCAAAAACTGGTTTAGAGAAATTCTTAATTGTATGTTAATTGGACCTCACTTTTCTTCTGACGGGATACCAAGGGTGTGGTCACCTTGAAAGCAGCTCAGTCACTCATAAAATAATAAGCAACAAATTTAGATATTTCAATCTCAAGTGGAGATATGTATTAACCTTTGTGCCAAATTTCAACTCATTCGATCAAAGAACGACTCTGTTATGAAACCACTTGCATTACTTTCTGACTCACCCTCGTACTACATCAAACAGACATCAATGAATGCCTCAAAGCACCATGTCAACATGTACTCTGTGTGAAGATGGCGGATACAAATGTACCTGCTCGCCTGGATGGACTGGTAAGAACTGTCAACAAGGTGAGTTCTAAGTCTTTTAAGCTGTTTCAATGGAATAATTTTGAACATCTTCTTTTTAGTTTTTCCATCCTCTTTTTCCGGTCTTTAAACATTCTTTATCAAACATGCTTTGGTTAGCTTAATTTGGTGACAGTACATGTTTCCATGACCGCACAGACATAAAAGAATGCATTAGAAATCCATGATATTATCTACATGGACGCTGTGAGAACGAATATGGTTATAAATGTGCCTGCTCACCTGGATGGATTGGACAGAACTGTCTGTCGGCAAATGTGTTTTATTTCTTATTGCTACAAAAGTTCGTCTTCTTGTGCACTATAAACATGCTTCTCGCATTTCTTCTTTTAGAGATATTTCCTTTCATAACGTACTAATGAACTGCGATAAGGATAGAAACTATATATCATATCATTCCATTGCCTAATAAACATAGTATTACATGAATGACGTTACAGGATAAAACGCTGAAAGTAATTATCAAAACTGCCGATATGTATATCCTGGAGACAGAGTATAAAGTAAACTTTCGAAAAATCAGGTTATTGATATTTACTCATCATTGCTCTGTCAGCGTTAGCCCGACAATGCCAGACTGGGTGGAAAGAATACAAGAACCAGTGCTACAAGCTCATGATGGAAAGTGTCAGCCAGGATTCAGCGAGTCAAAAGTGCAGAAGAATGGGTGCTAATCTTGCCTCTGTCCGGAACAGCCACGAGAACACATTCATCGCAAATACCACAAAAGGTAAATGTAGTCCTATAGCCTTAAGAGTGAAGACATAGTGGTAGTAGGTTGTTATCCACTGTGCCTATATGGCACGGTATAGGAAGGCGAGATCCGTCCTCCTCCCTAACGAAGGTCAAGTACTTAGTAACTTAGTAACAGTTCATACACCTGAAGAAATAAGATGATGCAGAATGGTGATGCAGATGTACAGAATGGTGACCATTTTGCAACTAAGTAGTGACTAAGCAATCATTGAACTTTAGAATCATTGAACAATCATTTAGAAATCATTCCTTATAGATCATTGAAAGATAATTAAAATACATTGAGGGTCTTGAGCTCTGAGAGGCCGTTAAGAGATCTGTCAAAATTTTTGCGCCCTGCACGTTTTTTTCCCGGTCTCTGTAGGTCCTCGGTCTGAGTAGGCGCTAGTTTTGTAAACAAAGACGATGCAAGTTTACATCAGTTTATTTTGATCTTGGTTTGGCCTAAACTTAATTGTGAAATATTCGGAATCTTTTTGGTTACTTTACTATCAGCATGATTTCCATACTTTCTCACAAAATAATTATCCCTAAATCCTGCCAACAATGAGCGTACAGTTGTTTGTTGACTTATAATGGAACGTTTTTGGGTTCAAATATTATTTTGACGAGAACCTAGCACCATTGATTACAAAAGTGGTGCTTTACGCCTTAAAGGCTGTTTACTGGGTAGGCCAACTAACATAAACATGTGATTATGTCTTGCAGGTGCAGAGGGCGACATGGTCTGGGTTGGACTGAAACGCAAAAAGAAAGGATTTGAGTGGACGGATGGGTCATCCTGTTCTTACACCCACTGGGCAGAGGGTCAGCCGGATAACAACAGCTGGGTTCACGGGGAGGGATGCGTCGTCATGTACAATAAGGTGTGAATTCTTTCTTCGTTTTTGCTACATTTGCTAACTAAAGCAGGTTTGTGTTTCAGTTTTAGTTTCTCTCCCTGCCCATGTGTATGTCTATGTCTTGTGAACCTGCTGTTCATGATTTTTACTTAGACTTAGACTTAGGTTTCTGGAAGTAGCAGTCAGGGCTCGGGCCTCTGGTTTTACTTCCACTTTTAAGTCCTGTGTTAACTCAGGTGACCTCAATACGACAGGTGTTTCCATAAGACGGTAATATTGCTAGTCATTTACACCGGGAAGGACTCCTACTCCTTTCAATAAGTGTGGCGGGTTCCTTTACGTGCTAAAGGTGTGAATCTTCTCAAACACGGGACCTCCATTCATCTTCAGCTGAGTGAAGTGAGGAAAGTCTTCAAAAAGTTTCACTAAAAGTAAGGGCCACAAAAGTAAGGGCGACCGGTTGCATATCAACGAAGTCGAACCCAGAACCTCTCATTTTGGGCCAAACAGTCTACCGTTAAGCCGCACAACCGCACCAGAAATTGAAAGAGAATAAAATGACGAAATTGGCAAGGAAGGTATTGAGATTAAAAAGATATATATCATGTTGCACTAGGACTTGGAACTGATCACTAATAATATTCGTATCGAAAGTTTTGATAGGCTGACTTGCATTTGCCAACTTGCCATTCGCCACCTGTAACTGTGTCGAAACGAAAGCGATGTGCATTTTTTTGTACTGCCCTACTGCAGTATTTCAAGCATAACCCCAACTTATATTGTACATACTAAACGCTTTGTAACCATATACTAAACCTTTCAATCTATAACTTGTTACGCTGTATCTTGGACTACCCAACCCATTTTCTATCTTGCTGTAAATTGCCTGTTCTGGTTATTACCTCCATGAAATGTCATGGAGGTTATATTTTACCCTGCGTTTGTGTGTCTGTCTGTGTGTTTGTGTGTGTGTGTGTGTGTAAACAAAATAACTCAAGAACGGTTGGATGGATTGGTTTCAAACTTGGTGTGTTGGTAGTGTGTGATGAAAGCTGGAAATGATTAGATTTTGGGCCCCCTAGCGGCTCCCCTTGGTACTGCAGCCCAACTTCCGGTTTTGCTATCTCGGTGTTCTGAACATGCTATGGTCACGATTTTTTAGTATTAGATAGCTCTTGTGCTCAGGAAGAAATGACATAAGTTTGGGCCCCCTAGCGTTTAGTTTTGGGATAGCAGGGGCATTTTTGTCAAAAACTTCTGAAGAGGATAACTCAAGAAGGGAACAACGGATTTTCATCATTTTTGGTATGTAGGTACCTCAGACAATGTTGTACAAAATGAAATACTAATTATGCAAAATAGGAGCACATTTGCATAATTAATGAGAATATTCTATCATAGCAGTTTTTTCAATGTATCTCTTGTTCCAGACATGCTATGGTCTTGACATTTAGGTGGTAGATAGCTTTTAGTGCCATAAACAAGTGGGACAAGTTTCAGCCCCCTAACATTAATTGTGGAACTGCAGGGGTGTTTTTGTCAAGACACTCCAAAGAGGATAACTGCAGAAAGGAACGACGGATTGCCTGCATTTTAAGCATGCAGGTAGCTTAGGTAAAGATGTTCATAATGATATACATGTTATGCAAATGAGGACTTAATTTGCATAATTAATGAGGAAATTGTATAGTTCCATTGTTTTCAATAACTGGACCTCAATACATGTAACACATGTTAATTATGATAGTTGGAATATAAGCAGATACCAAATATGGTAATGAGGAACTTATTTGCATAATTTATGTAAAAATTGCAAAACCACTTTATCATTAATAATGGGAATTTTATAATTGTGACATGTGTACGTTAGTCAATGATGAACAACACCATGCATAAATTATGTTAATTTGTTAGTCAATTGCATGAAATTTACGAAAGCTCTAAAATTTCATGGAGGTATGAGGTCGCCGAACTCTAGTTGCTATTTCATTTGTCTTTGTTAGTTGTTAACTTTTTCTTGAGATATGATGTTAATATTAGCATGATGCTAGAGTTCACCACCTTTCTGTCTTGTACTGTATTCTGTTGATCAATAAACAAAACCTGATGTTTTCGATAGGCCGGAAGGGATCATTGGTGGCCTGGCGTCAAACCTAGGGCAGCGGGACAGTGGGCGGATCTTAACTGCAGCAAGAAGAAGCCCTACATTTGCGAGAAATCAAAGTAATGATGACAAGATCTCAAAATCAAGTTCACAAACCCAACATTGCATTGAAGAGGTAATGAAATGGTTGGACAATACGTCGATCAAATTCACTCGTCATTGGACGACATTTGGAAAGTCTCGGCCTACTTCTTGGAGTAACAGCGCATTATTTTCGCATCCAAGTAGCGATTGAGGAAATGATTGAACGAAAATTCTGTATACTCTTAAAGTACTGGTAATGTTTATTTCATTTATATATTTAAAGCAGTTTTGACAGTTTATGGCGTCCATTAAGGAAATGATTCTTATCTTATTCCAATTGCAAAATTAGAAACAAAACTAGAGTTCGGGGACCTCATACCTCCATGAAATATTTATTGCTTTTTTGTGGATGGTATGTATGTTTATAGTTGGTTGTATTTGAGAATAAAAGTTATATATGTTATGGGAAAGAAGTGGTGTAATCATTTAAATATCGCAAACGGGAACAAAATATAGGTGCGAATACCACAGACAGTAACCACTCATTTTCCAAGACAGGCATTATGTTCTACATACTGGGTAAAATCGCAACTGTATGCTTTGTCATAATATGACATATGACAAATTCAATAATGAAATACAATACAGGATACAAACACATCATCAACACAACCAAAAGGACATGAAATATCCGACAACCAATACCTACATGTAGGATACGGGGACAAGTTGATGCCCGATATATAATAATGCAAGTACTTACCAACACAACATCAGCATAAGCCACACGGACCACAAAATCTAACAGCGCAAACAAAGCATAACACACCAGGTCCCCAAAGGCACAAGTGGCTAAATACAAAGTTATTTATCATATTCAAATTGTCCAGCATCGGGAAACAGTTGCCCAGCATCGGGAAACAGTTGCCCAGCATACTAACGAAACTTCCGGGTTACGCAGCCCAAAACAGATGTTCTAGAATGTTGGGCTGGGCAAACAGTAAACTAATGTTACAAATATTTGAAACGGTCCTAGGCAGACATAAATAAAACTAATGGGGGTTCCCCATACAGCTGTCATAGAAATCACCTCACCATCTGCTTGCAGCTAAGCCCATTAACAAACACATAAAGCACGATGCCTGTACCAATATATCTCAAATATAGGGGTGATTTCTGACATTATTACATCGATTATAACGACAGATACGGCTTCCAAAATCTCATCGTTTCAAGCTTTCATCACACCGCACCAACACAACAAGTATGAAACTAATCCATCCAGACGTTCTTGAGTAAACATCTACACAGACAGAGACACCTAACAGAAAATATAACCTCCATTCCATGACATTTCATGGAGGTAATTATAAATTAGACAATGTTGTTCCAATGATTCAATTGTAGTTTCAAATTATTGTTGCTGTATGGAAATGATACTGTAACTGTCTCTATACTCTAAGGTGATTATCTGTCATATCATATGTTGGTTACACACCCTTTCATTACTATAGTCTCGGGAGGTGTTTTATAAAATGGCGATGTAAAATGATAGCAGGCTTGTAACAATGCTTGTTATGGATAGTGTCTTTATTCGTGACTCTAAGTCTAAGGTCTCACTCAGCTTTTCGCCTGAGTTATGCTGATGACATACATACACCACCACACTGCAGCCACTCCAACATGGCACAACCAAAAACATACCGTAACCTGTTTTTGGCGATGGTACAAAATTCCTATCATTTACCAACATAGTATTAAAGTTTGTTCGTACAACCTGTCCTATCATGGAATGTGTCGGATGTCATCATTTATGCAAATTAGCTCTTTTTACATAATTAGCATCTCCCTATCATCAGATTCACTTAAACTATCTTCATGAAACAAGTTTTGTTTTTCAACTGCCCAACTACAATAATGCCAGTTGTATTATGTTGACCTATTGAGTATTGACCTAGATCTAAAGAGACACGCTGTAAACCACATGTACCAACGTTAACACAATGCAGTATGATACAGCAGTCACAGAAGTTTTCCTAAGTAATTCAAAATAGATATTTATTTGCATAAATTGCATCCCATTATGTTGATTATCACCCAAGATACCTACCTACCAAAAACAAAGAAAGTCCATCAATGCCCTCTGAAGTTATCCTTCTCAAAAGTTACAAACTATAAGACCCACTGCAGTTTCAAACAAGCTGCTAGGGGGCCCAAACTTACACCATTTACTCCCAGCTATCCACCAATTAGAAATGATAAACCTGGCACTTCAAGAAAATTTCAGTGAAAACTTTTGCAGTACCAAAACCAGTCGAACTTGACCTCCATCTCATTATCGAACTTGACCTCCTTTTTGTGACCCCTACCCATCCACCAAATATCGTCAACATCCATCAAGAACATCTTGATCTATCTCGTATACAGCTATCTCGTGTACAAAGCCAGCTACAGAATTATAGGCAAAAGCTAACTAAACCATTCTCGCACACAACTACCAAATATCGTGGAAATCACCCAGCTGCATTTTGACTTATGCTGCCTAAAACAAACCGCAAAACAAGACTGGCAATAAAAATATTATTGCCATGACAGCTCATATCAGAAATAGACTGGAACTTCCCTGTCGCACTATCCCTGGCACAATATACTAGCCCACCTGTAACATAAACCTACAGCCAGCAGAAATGTACTATCCCTGGTACAGCACAATGGTCTGCCAGTAACCTAAACCTACAGCTGAGCACTACAGAAGTATTTCCTGTCTGCCTGTGGCGTATGGCTTGAACAAGCTCTAGAAAAGAAAATGTATCCTTCATAACATAACATAACATAACATAACATAACATAACATAACATAACATAACATAACATAACATAACATAACAACCAAGACAACGTGATCCATTGTGCAGAATTTCCCTGTCTACCACTAGTTTCAAAGGACAAATTCCTCCAGGGAGCCAGTGTGACCTACATTCCACCATTGCATACCAGAGATACATCTGGAACAGATTGGGGGGGGGGGGGACTTGCATACCCAGCATACTGTGGAGTACTAGCATTCTGTGGAAAAATGCCTGAGCAATTCCTAGAACTTTTGCAGACCTAACGCAATATATACCACTTGACGACTCCCATGAGGCGTCGTCAAAAATACCAAGCTCGCTGCTGTACCGTAGGAAAACGCAAGGTGAACCGTTATCGAACTAGGCATGCCTTTCCACAACCGCTACACACCTAGCAAAATCAAAAAGATCCATTCACAATTTCTCGACTTATATGCTGTTGACCTACATACAGACCCATGTAACAGAAAACAGAAGATAATCATTGGCTTTTTTGGAGTTATTTTGAGATATTTTTACCAAATTTATGCCAAATTTTCAAACATGGTAGCACATGTATGTATATTATACATCGTTATGAGCTAAGACACTGTGAACACAAGTGTACAGAATATATGCTCTCTCCTTTTTGTATAAATGCTAGAAAATACTTCATAAGGTTAGTGAAGAACGGTCCGCAACAAGCGCAATATCGTTCCGCAATCACATTAAAACATGTTAAAACACTTTACGACACTTGTAGAGATGAGTTAATAAAATTGATTGTTGATTGGTTTTCTGCTCGTAACGTAGAGCTGCCTGACTTAGTAAGATTGTTGTTTTCAGTATTAATGACAGGTGTAGCTATAGTCTTACAGGTGTGGTGTTTAGCACAAATGACATGTGTGTTTATCAACATCATCACCATCATCTCGACATATCATGTTTGTGTGTGGAGAGTGTTCAGCAACAAAGGAAAGGTGTGGTGACTGCACCAAGGACAGATATGCCTATGTGTTGATAGCGTTCAGCACCAAGACAGATATGTCTGTGTGTGAATTGTGTTCAGTCAGCACCAAGGACAGAAATGTATGTATGTGGATGCTGTTTAGCACCAAGGACAGATATGTCCGTGTGTGGGTGACGTTCAGCACCTAGGACAGGTGTGGTGTTCTTTACCAAGAACAGATTTGTCTGTGTGTGGATAGCGAGGACAGGTGTGGTTGTATGTTTGACAGGTGACACGTTCAGCACCATGGACAGGTGTGGCTATCTGTCTAATATTTGACTAGTGTTCAGCACCAAGGGCAGGCATGTCTCTCTCTCTGTGTGTGTGTGTGTGTGTGTGTGTGTGTGTGTGTGTGTGTGGATAGAATTTAGCCGCAAGACCAGCGGCTGTTTGTCTGGCAGGCGCTTAGCGTAAATAAAAAAAAGAGTTCAGTATTTTTTCCATTAATGTGTGCCTATGTGTTAAAATAGCGTGGCCAAAGTACAGATCGTTTGCTTGTAAATGGGTTAAAAGAATAATTTTGTTATTTGTATTATTAATACGTTCATGGAAACAACGAAAGAAGACCTAACAATTTTGAAATACACATCTGCCATAATGACGTTATTTTCATGGATCAAAAGCGTCGCCTAGCAATGCTTAGAAAAACTGCAATGATCAAAGTCAGGCATCGCCTTTCTCTCTCTCCGACTCTGTGTGTGTGTGTGCGTGTGTGTGTGTGTGTGTGTGTGTGTGTGTGTGTGTGTGTGTGTGTGCCTATCAATCTTTATTTCTATTGCCTATCACAGCCGCAATTGTTTACCTTTAAGTAACTTACTCGTTCAAAACCATCAACAAGAAATATTAACTAGAAATGCAGATCCACCGTGTAGTTTTGTCATTGTACGCCCTAAGTTTATGCCAAGAAGATCCTTCTTTGGCCATATAGTATAAGTCTAGTTCTAAAATGCTGATCTGGTGTTGTTCTATTAAACATTGCTAGGTGTCGTCACACACTCACTCACACAAACACACACTTACACAAACTCACACGAACACAAATACACACACACACACACACACACACACACACATATACACACACACACACACACACATTCACAGGTACACACACAAACATCCACACGTACATGCACACAAAGGCTATGAGACTAGTACCTTTACTTAAATAAGCCATTAGGTCAAATTCTTAAATGCCTGCTACTAGCACTCTACCCATGTGCCTTAATGTTTCATAGCAGCAAAATCTATTATTTATAACCAGCATGATCTACCCTCTGTCGACAAGAAAGTAAAACAGCGCAGAATAAAAATGGTTGGTCATTGTATCAGACCCCCCCCCCCAAATCCCTGTATACAATCTTGTACTCTAGGAACCTTGTACTGACATGGAAAAAGAGGACCGGGAATGACCCAATTGGCCAATCTATGTAGTGACACGAACCTGAAAGATACTAAAGAGCTACCAAGGGCTATTGAGGACCAAGTGGAGAAGACCTCGCGTCCTGAAGACTGTAGCCGAACAAGTTGCGCCAATATTACAGGTCATATTCTCCCAGTAAATATCCACGGGAGATGTTCCTGAAGATTGGAGAACAGCTAACATCGCTCCAATCTTCAAAAGGGGGGACAGAACCTTGCCATCAAACTATAGACCGGTGTCTCTGAAATCGGTCTGTGGTAAAGTGCTCGAACACATCGTGCACAGCCACATGATGAAACATCTAGACGCTTATGGCATTCTGTCCCCAGCGCAACACGGCTTCAGGAAGGGTCTGTCCTGCGAGAGCCAGCTGGTGCTAACCCTCCAAGACCTGGCCAAGAACATGGACCAGAACAAACAGGTCGATGCCGCGGTGCTTGACTTTAGCAAGGCATTCGATACCGTGCCTCACGAACGTCTGCTGAGCAAGCTTGAGCACTATGGTGTTTCTGGCCTTCTTCAGTCTTGGCTTAGGGCCTTCCTTTTACGGAGAGAACCCAGAGGGTTGTCTTTGATGGTGGAACATCTAAAGCTGTCAGGGTCACCTCTGGAGTTCCACAGGGTACTGTGCTAGGCCCTCTGCTCTTCCTGCTCTATATTAACGACCTTCCCGATTCCGTAGACTCACATTTTCGACTATTTGCTGACGATTGCTTGATTTATCGAACCATCAGCAAGCCTTCTGACGCACAAGGTCTGAAGTCTGACCTCGATGCGTTAACAGAATGGCAAAATCGTTGGCTTATGTCGTTCAACCCCTCTAAATGCCACATCCTCCATATCACCCGTAAGAAGCACCCCATCTTAACTCAGTACTCCCTCTGTGGAGATTGGTAGGACACGGAACAAAAAAACATGGTTAGAAACGGCCAGTTTGCACAATGTAGTTCTGGGTTGAAGACATAATCAAACAGTTGAATAATTTGGCGAGTGTATGGGGTCGTGGACTTTTGTTTACTGAGACTTAAACTTGTCTCAAGTTTTACAGGAAATCTTTCCACAGACGAACGAACAGCCATACCGCACGGTACCCAGGACACCTGCAGATGTGGCGTACAGGAACGCAGCCACGTCCAGCAGGTAGTACTGGTACCACGGCAGCTTCACGGCGCGTCCGCCATGTTTGATGACGTGTTCTATCCACCATACGGCCCGCTCCATGGGTGACTGGGGCTGGTCACGGTACAGACGGGACAGGCGGGCTGCCGTCTCACGGTAGCTGTAGAAAAGTTTGATTTACCATGTTACGATGAACAATGGGCATAAACCATTGAATAATTTGGGACCGTAAATGTATAGATAGATGGCACATACCGTCTCATACATAAAAGCTTCTAAAATGTTGTCACCTTGGTGTACCGCCACACCACCTTCTGTCGGAGTCGGGCAAAGGCTGCAGCAAAGACTTGTCTCTTCTCCGACGACTTTGTTTTGATGGTTGATCCAAGGCTGACAACAATAACCCCATCGTCTCCCGCACTATGGAGGAAGGCATCTAATTCCTAGGAGAAGTATATAAAATACGTATCAACCGAAACAGCAAAAGCTATACAACCATACGAAGTATAATTTTTAAAGGCAATAATCCTTGTTTTATACCAATTAAACCGCTATAAAGCTTTATCATACGAAAATAAATATATCGCCATTTCTTATGTAAGGTATTGTAGAATTCTCAACAACTTATTCATAAAGTTCAAAATTCTCGCAAATTGCACAAACTGTATTTCTCAATGTAGACCAAAAGTAGTGTCTGTCTAGCTTTTGTTTTAGCGTGTTTTTTAAGTAGTGTCTGTCTAGCTTTTGTTTTAGCGTGTTTTTTTAGGAGTTTATCGTACGTCTTGTGTTATTCAACATCATGTCGATGTATGATAAACAACCAATTTCACAACCTTTACCTGTCACTTTCGAAAGTCTCCTTCAATGATGTAAAGATTCCTTGGTCGCGGAACGTTTCAAACTTAAAGTCGGGCCTTTCCGCTCGTCGGATGTCGGCCATGTCTTCTGGTCCAACGACCGTGACGACATGGCCCCTGCGTACTAAAGCCTGTCCGATGTTCGCTAACGTGAGCCAGTGGCTCTCAGCGCATGGTGTAGAAATTAACAGAACGTTCTCTCCACTGATTACGTGCCTAACCAGAAGACCGAGAAAAAAAAGCAGAACAGTCGAAGACTTTGATCCAATGCCCATGTTGCCAGGCAAGGTGATTTTAGTGAAAGTCGATAAAGATTTAAGAAGTTCCCCGCTCTTGAAACTGCAAAATGATATACAATCGGTGACGACAATGATGATACGCAGTACTTCATACAAGTTAATGACTTAATCGGAAGTAAAGGTTAGGTGAGATATAAATCAAGGTTAAATAAAGTTTTAAAAAGGGCTATAAAACACTAGAATATTTATTTGTCCCAAATTGAATTCTTTGTATGCGTTACACTGGGCTGAATGTTGGTCGTCATTCTCTTGATGCTCTAGCACTGATAGCGTAATCATGTTGTAAATGATAGTTTCGAAGCAGAATGTTTTGCGTTTCTCTGTACTACGCGAATCTGGGTTAAATCTAATACCATCATTCCTTTTTTTTATATGGCAAGAAAAACAAGTATTTCCAATTACCTGAATGGTGCAAAATAATCTAAACTGTAAAGGTAGGATTATTTGGCAAAGGTATGGGGTCGTGGAACCCTAGTTTAACAGGAAGGCTATACACATATTGCCATTATTTGGCTTATGATACTAACTTTAGTTACCTACGATGTACTGAGTAAACACTATAACGCTTTAGGCTACACTATGGAGGATGATACTAAGTACGTTACATTCACTATATAGCATTGCATTGCATGTCCGTATTCATTGAGGAATGTTACAGCATCATGGAACTATACAAGCATGTTTAAAAACCGCCATTTTCCATACCGAAACATTGTCACAGATGGCCACTGTGCTACTATCAGCTAGGTTAGTGAGGGTGCATGTCGATATTTCACAAGTTTCTGTAAAACGCAATCTATAGTCTAGTACCTGCAGTTTTAAAGAAAATATAACCCCGATTTATATATGCCATACACAACATTTTTCACTCACAATTAATGTATTCTACCCTGATGGGAAAATGCTTTTTTTTTTCAAAGAGATCTTTAACAATGAATGTAAACTGTTGTTATCTTCTTAGCCCGGAGTAACCAATTAACGGATACACCAGGTTTTCATCACGCCCTTACAAACTGTTTCCATAGTGGCACAAAGACCATGACGCGAAACTTTTCCCGTGACCATTTTTTATTTATTTTTTTTATTCACATTTATTTAACGAGGATTTGACCATTCGCTTTGAAGGACCAAATTTAGGTCACACTGTTCAAAACTTTGGGGTTAGAAGCTTCGGGATCAAATTCAATAAGGTGTCTTATATCCAACTGCCCTATTATTGGTTTAGTATAATTATGAATTTGCACTGAACATACAGACAGTGCCGGTTAGATTTTTTAAATCTACTTATACCTTTGAGCCACATGACGTAAACAATGTCAACCTTACCTATTCATTTTGTAGAATTGCAACAACTCGATACGGAGGGCAACACCCCTTCCACACACACACACACACACACATACACACACACACACACACTCACTCACTCACAAACACAAACACAAACACACACACACACACATACACACACACACACAAACAAACACACATACAACACAAACACAACACACACATACACACACACACACAAACACACATACACACACAAACACAACACACACTCATACACACACCTCCACACATACACACACACACCTCCACACATACACACCTCCACACACACACACACACAAAACACACGCAAATTAGGCCAATACATTTTGTTATGTTGTAAGTATAGATTCTATCGGCAAGTCAATGCCTACAATAAATTATGAAATAAATACAGGAACAGAAGTTTTTCATACCAATTTCCGCTTCGGCAAAGAACACAAAAACCGGGAGGCATAGGCTAGCGCGACTCAGTGCTCCAGACGTCAACAAATTTGCGCGGCTCATACGTTATAGAGCGTTCAAACTCCAGGTTACATTCTTCTCACAACACCTAAATGTTTGTTTACCCCGAGGCAAATTGCTTTGTAACTGTACAACTAGATCTTGTCTCTCCCGCTTGAAGGCTTGCTCACGTTAAATGGTGTGTTGTGGGAGTTTTTTTACAACCCATCAAGGAAACGGCCTCCTGATGAAGTTGATCAAGATCAGAAAAAAATGACTGTGTGATTACCCGGGTCTTGTATCTATGCTTTTGTTGATTTCAGTGAGATTCCAACGGCAGCAGGTGTACCTCAAGGCAGTATACTGGGACCTTTGTTGTTCCTGCTGTACCTAAATGATCTGATGAGCCTCCCATGCAGGTCATCACTAAACTGTTTTGCAGACGACACATCTCTCTACAACTCAGCCAAGACTGTGCAGGAAGTGGCAGCCACCACAAATATAGATCTACAACTAGTATCCACCTGGTTTCTTGACTGGGGCCTCAGTTTACACCCTGATAAGTGTAAGGTAGTCTGCATAAAATCTGATCGTAACAACGTCCAGCTACCTCCTATCTACTTACTCGGGAAGATTGTGGAACAAGTGCCTTTCTACAGCCATCTAGGTGTCACCATTCACCAATCCCTCAGATGGACGGAACACGTACAGGTGGTCACAGGCAAGAGTAGAAAACTGCTAGGCCTCTTGCGCAAAGTCAGTGGCAAACTTGGAAGACAGGCCTTAGAAACAGCATACTTTGCTCTAGTTCGACCCAAGTTGGAGTACGCGTCAGCGCTACTGGGTGACTTGGCAAGTTCAGCTAGCAAGTTGCTAGAACAGGTCCAGTACCAAGCAGGCCTTCTCGTCACAGGGGCGATGAAAGGTACTCCAAAATCTAACCTACTGCAGGAACTGGAATGGGACACTCTAGCCACCAGACGACAGCTCAACTCACTCACCATCATGTACAACATGATGAACGGACGTGTACCCCCACATCTACAGCTGCTTACTCCGTCAACAAAAGGCGCCCAGTCTACAACACGTCTACAGCTACGTAACAACACTCACCTTCATGTTCCTCGTTGCCGGACCCAGACATTCAAAAACAGCTTTATTCCTTTCACATCGTCACTCTGGAAC
The DNA here is from genome assembly GCA_019207045.1 of Branchiostoma floridae x Branchiostoma belcheri. Classification (NCBI taxonomy): domain Eukaryota; kingdom Metazoa; phylum Chordata; class Leptocardii; order Amphioxiformes; family Branchiostomatidae; genus Branchiostoma; species Branchiostoma floridae x Branchiostoma belcheri. Next base: position 32,212,463 of record CM033026.1, on the reverse strand, counting down.
CAGCTACCGCAGACAGTCAGAGACGCCCAAAGCCTCACTGATTTCAAGAGAGTTAGCAAAAAGCATCTGCTATCCACAAGGCAACACCAAACTTACCGACGACTCGGCCCAAGGCACAGTAACATCCAAGCTGCCAGGCTACGCATGGGTTGGTGCCAACTAAACAGTACTTTGTACACAATGAACATCAAGAGCAAACATTGTGTCTGTGGGGCTTCCTCCGAAACAGTTCAACACTACCTGCTACACTGCCCCCTGTATTCCGACCAGCGTAGCAAACTCACCTCCACCGTTGAACGCCTTGTACAACAACGGCCTACTGTTTCACTCCTGCTCCAGGGCTCACCTGACCATGACGCTGTCACCAATAGACAGCTTTCAGAAGCACTGTGTGTGTACACGATATCTACCAAAAGATTCACTTCCAGCCGTACCTCTGTCCAGTAAATCCTTAGCTAGTTCGTACAAAATGGTTAGCTTTAACTGCTTTTAATGTAAAAACTATTTTATTCTATTGCTTGTATATACATGTCCATTTTGTATTGTATATTTATATGTCTGTGGCCACAATATCAGCTTCGCTGCCTAGTGCCCGCAGTGTGTTGTCCTGTTACAACTTGAATAAAGAAAGAAAGTGAGATTCTAGGTATAATTCTCTTAGTTCTGATTAATTTGGCCCCTCCTCCTCATGTGGTTTTGGAATGCCTCAATGTAAACACAGAAAGCCAAGCCCCGCCCTTCTACAGGTAACACTTACGGGACCCACTCACACAGTAGGTAGTGGTCGCCGCAATGGCTACAATCGTGTCCCTACTGCAGGTAGTTCTGTCTGGACACAGCATGACAGTGGTGCTGATTTGTTTTGTGGCCTTTCTGGTTTCTTTAGCTGTGGTCGCAAAATTCTCAGCACGTGGACGGAGGAATACTCCGCCCGGCCCGCCTGGATGGCCAGTTCTCGGTAACCTCCCCAGTCTGACCAAAGACATGCACTTACAGTTGACGAAATGGCGTTATCAGTACGGAGACGTCTTTAGCGTCAGGTTCGGTCTACAGGACGCTGTTATTGTTAACGGCAGTGAGGCTATAAAGGAGGCCTTGGTGCAGAAGGCCAAGCACTTCTCCAACCGTCCTGACTACTACCTAGTGCGCTGTGTGAACATGCACTTTGGTTTGTATCCCGAAGCCTTTTTTATGTATTTTTCAAAATAGCCTACCAGGATTTGCTGCAATGCTGATGAGGGCTCATATAGACTATGTGGCATACTTGCTAGATAACTGGAGCTCCTGAAACGTGCCGTGCAAACTAGTGTGAAATCTAGGCTGTATAGTTGGGACGGGAAGTATTTGCAGTGTTGGGTAGGAACGTGTTAGGCAGTGTCTTGGTTGTTTGCTTAGTTTCAAATATATTTGCTTTTGCGCGACAGTATGGCCTTATTGAGATACGTACAAAGCTCCAACGATGTTCTTCATGAAGTAGTTTTTACATTGTCTGATTGATAATGATAATGAGTCTAGATTTTGACTCATTTGCCTGACTAGGCTACATGACCAAACCACGTTACTTTACACTAAAAGCCATGTTCACCAAACCGTTGTTTCAGGTGCAGTTTTTTGTCCATACGGTGATCGTTGGAGAGCACTTCGCCACTTCACTGTGTCAACGCTTCGGTTCTTCGGTATGGGGACTACCATCTTAGAGGACAAGATTCAGGAGGAGTGTCGTCACTTCTGCAGCACACTGCGGCTTCTAGTGGGACAGCCTGTGGAACTCAGGGATCGTCTGGAAACTTCTGTGTCTAACATCATCGTCTCCATGGCGGTAGGGAAGAGGTTTGAGTACGGAGACCCGAAATTTGGTCGTTTGCAAGCACTTGCTGAACGGATCAATGTAACATTCTATAAACTATACATCGTAAACTGTTTCCCTGTGCTCCGCTTCTTTCCGGGCTTCAGGAAAATGTACAACGAATTGATGGATCTGACAGCAGAACTCTACAACTACATCCGTGAGCACATCGGTCAGCACGGAAACACAGCCCCGGATGAAATCCGGGACTTTATCGACGCCTTCAACAAGACAAAACAGGGCTTCCTGCCCGACATGACTCTGACGTACTTAATCGCTGATTTGTTTTCCGCGGGAACAGAAACCTCTTCCCTTACCTTATGCTGGGGTTTCCTGTACCTCACGGCGTATCCTGACGTACAGGAGAAGGTTCAAGCCGAGCTGGACAAGGTTGTGGGCCGGGATCGTCCTCCAGCCTTCAGCGACAGGATCAACCTGCCGTACACGGAGGCCACCATCATGGAGATCCAGCGCATCGCCACTATCATCCCAATCCTCCCACATCGCACGTCCGACGACACTACCTTGCTCGGGTACGACATTCCTGCAGGTACAAACGTGATCGTGAACCTGTGGGACCTCCACATGGACCCGAGCCGCTGGCCGGACCCACACAGGTTCGACCCCGCCAGGTTCCTGGGCGAGAACGGACGGGTACTGACACACGACGCTTTCATGCCATTTTCAACAGGTAACATTGTGTAACATTATCTTGAACAATCAATCGTGGAAAATAGATTATATGTCGAACATATGAATATGCATCTGTCTGCATGCCTTATTTGTTATGCGTGTGTGTGTGTGTGTGTGTGTGTGTGTGTGTGTGTGTGTGTGTGTGTGTGTGTGTGTGTGTGTGTGTGTGTGTGCGTTGACTGGTTTTAATGACTTAAACACACCAAGGTGTCCGTCCGGGTTAAACATACCTTCGGTTCACGTCACGCTAAACACGCAGGAAAATATCATTTTCATTGTCATTTCCTCTGCTGTATGATATCGCAGGTGTTGGGGCGAACAGATGGGGAAGATGGAGTTATTCTTGTTCCTCGCCAACACCCTACAACATTTCACCCTGAAGTTACCGGAGGGTGCAGAGCCTGATTTCCACGGCATCAGCACTGCTTTCATTTACCCTCGTCCATTCAGCCTTATTGTAACTAATCGGGAGTAGTTAAGAATGGCTACAGGTATCCTTTAGTCTACAACACAGTCTACTTGATCTTCTACATGTATAGTACACTCTAAATTGCAAAGACATGAGTTGTATAAGTGCTTGTAAGTCATCATCATAAGTAAGTAATAGACTATTGGTAAAGAAGCACATTAAGCAGACGGCTTGATTGAGGTTGTTGGCAATGAGTTGTAGTTGAGCTATATATATCTAACTTGTAAGAAAGTTCCTTATATTTCTTAAAGATGAAAGGAAGAGATAAAAACGCCATGACATCAGTGCTCATCAGATGTATATTTAGACTCACATCACAATTCAATAACTAAACTAAGAGAGGTATTTTGCTGTTCTTCAGACGGACAGTTCGGCACTTGTCATTTCATAAGATAATTCTCGCAAAAGAAGTTTGCATCAGTTTTGTTGATGTCGGTTCTGGTGCGAGTCCATCAATAGTAAGGGCGTTTTATCAATTATTGATAGAAAATTTTACGACAGTCTAGTATTTGGAGGAAGAGTAATATGTTTCCTTGAGTCTGAAAAGAAACGTGTCATTTAGACTTTAAAAAAATGCACATGTAATCATTGATGGAATACAATAAAATACGTCAACATTAAATCCGTCTCAAGTTTAATGAGTAAATGACTACATTGTATGGTGTTAGTATATGAGAATCAAATTTGGTATGAGAAGTTGTGTGGATAGAACGGTGAAGTATGAGGTACAATATTCACTACCATTATCTGCTTGGAAACTAAGTACACTTAAGTACACACTGATAAGCACGAGGATAATCACAGTCTAAAACATTAGTTGAGGAAACCTTTATACAGTGCCATAAACCAAAATGTCTATGTCCTCAGAACCCTTTCACGCGGTGAATTTTCTAGGAGTCGAGGCTGGACAAAGTGTGTATTTCCGCCCTAAGGCCACACCAATTTAATTTCTTGGTTCACGGATTTTTTCATAAAAAATATGGAGCGAAAGGGCGAAATAAAAATAAAAATTGTAAAATGGTTGGGGTAAAGGTAACGGCTAATCCAAAACATAAAGAAAAAAAGTTTTCAGCTTGAAAAAAGTACAAAATCACTATTATTGTACAGTAACAGCACCTGTAGGCTGTACCCACACTTTAAGGAGCTTATAATGTAAAGGCCAATTTGCTACCCCAGAAAGATGGTGAATGGCTTCATTAATGGTGAAAATTTGCTGAGAGGTAATTTTTATTTTTATTTTTTTTTCAAAAAATAGGAGCGAGCGAATCCGTGAACCAAGAAATTAAATTGGTGTGGCCTAAAGGTCAAATAACTTACGACCAGAATTTCAAAAGATTCTCATGCAACTCTGTTTAAACATTTTGAGTCCTTCTTCTCTGGGGAGAATTTTTCGGATGTGAAAGATTTTTTTTCCTTTATGATGATGATGATGATTTGGTTATTATTGATTCCAACATACAAAATAATCTCAATCACAATCTCAAATTTAGAAATCCAATCCCGAAAATTAAGATGAGGCCGTATTCTATCGAAATACGTTACAGTGTATGAGAATGTGAGTCATGTGAGCTAAGCCTCTTTGTGTTCTAGTTTATATAACTACATGTACATTTTTAAGCAAGTTGCTTTAAAAGGAAAGTATGTAACATACAGTTCCCATATGGTAGAGCCCCTTTCCATGACCCCGCAACGCCCTACCGGCCATATTACTTTACACTGGTAGTCCTTTGGTAGGATATTGAACTGTAGTCACGCCTACACGCTTGCGCAACATATTTCTTTTACCTTTAGATACTGTAAATGCATTTAAATTCACGGGGATTTAATTGCGCGATAGCGATTTTCACGGTTGGTTTAAGTTCACGGTAGTCCATGTACTGTAGTCTCGTTCTGTCATGGAAAAATGTTTGCGGTGGTTTTAAGTTCGTGGTGAAGCGACCACCGTGAAAACCACGAACATTAAACAGCCTCGAAAGTTTCGGCATTTACAGTATCTTCAGAAACCTCTAAAGTAAAATATTCTAATTCTCAAGCGTCCTTCCCTGAGGTGTTGTCACGTGCTCAGGTGCCGCATTGTTCTGCTTGTATCATGCGGCGTTATCTGCTCGTTTGGCATATTTGGTTACCTAAGTACCTAGCGGAAAGGATTTTTGTGTGTATCATCCCTGGCCCTTGACAAAAGATAACATCTCCAATAACAAAAACCCAATATCAAACAGCAAAATAAAGCTTCATCCGCCAAATTAGTACACAGTGTTTGAAAAAGTTAAATGATCTTGTAAGTTATAATAATTGCAAATATTAGATTTTATTTTGAGATATGTATAAAAACTGCACTCAGCACAGTGTTTCCAATGCCGACTCGGACCTTCACACCGGTAGTCCCCTGCGCATTGCACGTACCCTAAATGTTATTTGGACAAAACGTCTTCGCTCCAAGCTCCGGTCCAGTTCTAGCATCCCAAAACAAGCCTCACTCATTCATCTGACGAAGGTCGGAGTCTTCGGCCGAAAATTTATGGTGAGTTTTTACTTTCATCTTTGAGCAAAGTTTAAACTTTTTCACTAAAGTTTCACTGTAACACACTACAGCTAATGATTCACAAGCTTTTCCATGACATTCAAAACGCATTTCCCACATTCTACCCATTAGCGTTCACTGCAATAGGCACTTGCAAATTTTGCAGGTCCTATACGGTGACAACACAATTTTCCATTGTAAACGTACGAAAAAGTGGAAGAAACAAATGAGTCATTATCTGAAAAAAAAAAACTTGAAGCCATACAAACTTACCCACAAATGATAATCTGCTCTGTCTACTATCACAAAACGCATTTGCAAGGATTTCTAAACCGCTAGTCTTGAGATATAATAGACCCCCCTAATCAGAGCACTTGCATTAGTCTTTTAGGCTAAAAACAGCTATCTGGCGATGATACCACTATCTCATGGGGGTAAAAAAATGGTCATCATTTATAATTGATTCAACAAGTATAGGGCCTTTCCCTAGCAACTCCAACCTGCCCGGATTTAACATAAAATCCCACCAGAAAGGTTTTTCAATTGTTTAAGCCTTTTTCTTATTTGAGCTCTCTCATCGGTATCATGCTATTACTTTATTTGCCAAGTAGGAAATGTTTTCGGCAACGATAGTGTGTGTTTGTACATGACGTATGTGTGTGTTTGCGCGCGCGTGTGTTTGTACATGTATTTGTGTGTTTGCGCGCGCGTGTGTGTTTGTACATGTATTTATGTGTTTGCGCGCGCGCGTGTGTTTGTACATGTATTTATGTGTTTGCGCGCGCGCGTGTGTTTGTACATGTATTTATGTGTTTGCGCGCGTGTGTGTGTTTGTACGTGTATTTATGTGTTTGCGCGCGCGTGTGTGTTTGTACATGTATTTATGTGTTTGCGCGCGCGCGTGTGTTTGTACATGTATTTATGTGTTTGCGCGCGTGTGTGTGTTTGTACATGTATTTATGTGTTTGCGCGCGTGTGTGTGTTTGTACATGTATTTGTGTGTTTGCGCGCGGGAGTGTGTTTGTGCATGTGTGTACGTGTTTGCGCGCGCGTGTGTGTACATATGTGTGTGTGTTTGCGCGCGCGTGTGTGTACATGTATGTGTGTGTTTGCGCGTGTGTGTGTACATGTATGTGTGTGTTTGCGCGCGCGTGTGTGTGTACATGTATGTGTGTGTTTGCGCGTGTGTTTGTACATGTATGTGTGTGATTGCGCATGTGTTTGTACATGTATGTGTGTGTTTGCGCGCGCGTGTGTGTGTACATGTATGTGTGTGTTTGCGCGCGCGTGTGTTTGTACATGTATGTGTGTGTTTGCGCGCGTGTGTGTATGTACATGTATGTGTGTGTTTGCGCGAGTGTATGTTTGTACATGTAAGTGTATGTTTACGCGCGAGCGCGTGTTTGTGTTTGTATGTTTTATTTTGGACTAGGACCAGGGGCTTTAGATAATATTCTATTAGTTTTGAACTATTGTAAGTAAAGCAAGATTCAAATCAATATAGTTCTAAAAGAGTGAGGTCGCCTGGCGTAGCGGAAACTTGTTTGGCTCAGCGGCAGCGAGCAGCGTGTTACGTACCTAGTTCAGTCCCAACTCAAGCACGCCAAAGAACCCACCACACGTGCAATGGTGCGGTGTGCGATTTTTTTGATGAAATATTTACTAAATATTGACATAATTCGATGCGAGTAACAAAAAGAGGCCCCCGCGGAAGCCGCATAAATGGTACCGTCCGAACAGCGTTCGGTCGAACGGTCGAACCTCCGGAATGTAAAATGGCGGGAAAACGACAGCGGCACTAGCAGTGGTTCTGAAGGACCGTTACCGTCACATGTACGGGCTTGGTACCCAGTGACAACAGTACTTTTGCTGACAATATAGGTAAATTTGCATTTACAATCACTTTTCAACGAAATGTATTGATAGCTATTTGGTTTAGTGATAAAGGGATTTCCTCAAGAGCGGATTATTGTCCATAACTGAGAAAAACATCTCGTTTTTACCTATTTTGACCCAAAAAGTTACGATGAATTAACACACAACAAAATAGCGACGGACAAAGTAAATCTACATGAGGTAATCTGTCATCCTGTGTCCAGAACGTTGTCTCCACCGAGGACAGGGCGCATGAAATAAACCTAATATTTTCAACCAAAATGTGTGTTTTTAACCCTCAAAATCCATCATATCAACATAATATGCCCGGTGTTTTTATTCATTCAATTAACACTAGCACCCTGTGAATTTTTTTTGCAATACGACCATGCTATGGAATTTTACGAGCATATAACGTTACCCATTTTACCTTTTTTTTTGTCTACGGCAGTGTCACAAGCTCCCTCCCAAACGACCTTGAGGCCAAGAGACTATGCTTGTAGGTAGGTAGGTATGCGCGCCACTGTTGTCGTTTGTGTGCTAAAGAATGTAAGTTGTGTCAGGAACGCTGGCAGTTTCCGATCGAGGTGAGATTAGCAAACTCTCCCATCCCGGCCGGAGCGGTGTCGCGACAGAAGGTCGGTCACTGAACTTTAATACAGCGGTCACTGCAGTTATTGTAGGCACTGCACTTACAGCGGTACAGTTGAAGCATAACTGACGCTGCTGGGTGATCGTAGATAAGGAAAGTGTCAAATAGCTCGTTTATTAAGACTCTCCTAGTATGTATTCAAATGAGTGAGACAGTTTCTTGTGATAAGGTGTTCATTAGTGTGACGCAGCCTCTTTGTATAGAGGACTGTATCAGGACTTTTTAGACAGGCAAGAAATATTGAGGTCTTTACAGTCTTTTTTTTGTTCACGCATAAAATGATAAAACTTTTGTGGAAATTTTGTTCGCTGATGTCACTATTGATGTGCATTTAAATCTGAGGCTACTTGAGTAAGTGACCAGTTAGCTCATATTCCAGCAATAACACATGTAGCAGAGGCTAAATAGCACCCGGTATTTAAAAGTCTTCCAAAGGTAAGCTATAATCTATATCAAAACAATTTTATTATTCCTTCTGGGTAGGTAGAAAGCGAAGGCGAATCTACAAGTGAGTGCATTTATACATTCGTATCTTAGGGTCATTAACAGGCGTATAAAATATCATAGTGCGAATTACATCTATAGTACTGATGAGACTACATTAACTATTCATTTATTACTTAAAGGACACTAATGGTTTAAGGAATTGAAAAAAAGGTTGCATGTACCTTGACACTCGCCTGATTCTCATCCTATTTTGCTTACTTGGGTCCTCACACTTACAGTCTCCCTGTTTGATTAAGCAAGGATGAAGCACTGATATTTACAAGGAAACAAATTCCATACTCTGCTGAAAAGCAGGAACAACACTTTTGGTTGGTTAAAAGCAGCAGCGTTGTGATTTGTACATCATATATCAACGAATGTGTTTTATATTTGTCTTGGGGTAGCATGGAGTTTTGAGTCATCTTGTCGGCCCCCTAAAAATTTCGGTATATAGAGAGAAACGAGTATTTGAAGGGAGGAAAGAATTGTTCTTCTACAATTAACACTACTGGTAATATTTGTCTTTGTCGACGCAAGCCGTTCCAATGTACAGGTACAAAACCGGTTTTTCTTATTGGACCGGTCCGGAAAAATTGGACCTGACAAAATTTGGTGGACCGGATGTTGGACCTATTGGAAAATGAATAGATTACAGTCAAACCTGTATTAGCGGCCACCTTTGCATAACGGCCACCTGCCCATAGTGGCCACTTTTTGTCGGTCCCTTGGATTCGTAATGATTAAGAAATAGGCTTAGCGGCCACCTGTCCAACGCGGCCACGGCCACTCGATTTCCGGTCCCGCAGGTACAAAAACACTGCCGATTACGGCCACGCGGACCGCTGATCTATGTTTCGGCACGCGTTCGACCATATACAGCGGCCGTATCGTCACCCTACGCCGGATTTAAAACCTCTTTGACTTATTTTCAAAAAAAATTTCGTAAACTGGCGCTACCCATACCCGCTGACAAACGAGGTCATATAAGGTCAATAGACGACACCAATATTACGGAGGTAAATTGTGTTAAAGTTACGTTCTAATACACTATCGCTTAGGTTAATTTACATCACAAAAAAATTCTAAATAAATTGTTACAAAGAAAAAATAATATGAACTTCAGACTATGGTGGATTTTATTCTTACATTTATTAAGAGATAAGTCTAAAATTACGAGACTTTTCTTGTGAGTACCACATTAGCATAATGGGCGAATCTGACGTGTGAACGCGAGCGGGTCACACAGACGGCGAAGTATCAAAGGATACAAGACGAAAGATCAAAGAAATATGACGATACCGGTCTCTTCAGACAATATCAACTGTAGAACATTTAAAACTTTTTATAGCTTTTGTTTTCTTAATACATATAGATCTAGTGTAAAAATCATTGCAGTACATGTACAGTACTGTATTATGTAAATAAAGACCAGTGGGTACTAAAACCATGTGTAACTTATTGCTTGTGGTCAATTAATTAGCATATTCTCTATAGTGGCCACCTCTCTATAGTGGCCAATTTTGACCAGTCCCTTGAGTGGCCGCTATAGACAGGTTTGACTGTATATGATTTGGGGGCTTACCGGTCGAAGAAAATAACGAGAGCGAAGTTTATAGTCTATCTTAGTCGTTTCTACCAAGGTTTACAGCTAACCGTTTAGACGCCAGTTGGAGTCGAATACTCCACAAACAGATTTCTTCCTAGTGAAATGAACCATTGTTTTGAATTCTGTCCATACACAAATTTTCACATACTGAATCAGGTCCAGGTTCAGGGTTGGACCTGGAACTGATCGTCTGGACCTGAACCGGACCTGGAACTAAAGTTTCTGTACCGGTACCCAGCCCTAGTAAATAAAATTGGAACGGTGCCAAGCTCTCTCCTGTTATATCATAATTCTTACAATGACACTTGCATCGAAGGTCAACAGCCGATACTCAACATGCAATAAAGGAAACCACCTATGGCAACCTTAGTGATCTTTAAAACCGCGCCCTGGCAAATTTACTATTCTACTTGAGAGCGCCGTCCTAGTGAAACAAGGGCGTGGGTAAGAAAAGACCATAAATATCTCATGATACAGCTTGCCTTTCAGGAAACAGTTAGTGTCTTCCAGCTGATTCCAAGTTCCTTCTGTCGGGCTAAGCACTGTATGAATCATGGTGAGTATCATTAAGGTAGTCAAAACTTTCTCCTACATGCTTCACACATATACCTCCTTTCCATTAGGACGGCGCTCACGCCGCGCTCTTTCTGCGACCTAAAGTTTTACAGATCGCTCAACTAATTGTATAGATAAGAAACTTTTTTTTTTACTCTTTGTGTGTTTTTTTGTCCTCTCAGTCATACCTTTACATGCTGTATGATACACCAAAAAAGTTACACATATCCTATTTAGGTCACAGTGAGAGCGCATCGCGATCGCCGTCTAGTGGAAACCCCCCTTTCCACTAGGACGGCGCGCTCGCTGCGCTCTCTCTGCGACCTAAAATTTGACAGATTGCTCAACGAATTGTATGGAAAAGAAAACGAATCTTTCTACGATGTTTGTGTTTTGTCGTCGTTGTAGTTACAACTGAACTGAACTGTAGTTACACATATACCTTTATTAAAATTGGAACGTTGCACACACACACGTTTTAGGTCGCAGAGAGAGCGCAGCGAGATTGCTTCCTAGTTGAAAGGGGGCCTTAGACATGACAATACCTTACCTACTTTTCAGCGATATTTGCACAATACTTGGGGAATTATAGGGTAGAGTTCGTGTGAAGTCAGACTGGGTTTGTTTGGTCAAAGCATGAAATGTTCCGAAACAAAATTTTTCTCCTTAATGTATTTTACTATAAGAGAGATTATTACCTTCGCCGAGAAGGTTATGTTTTGGGTAGCATGTGTATGTATGTATGTATGTATGTTTGTAGAAGACCAGGATAATTTGAAAACGCCGGGATGAATTGTATTAATATTTGGTATGTGGGTAGGTCTTGATGAGATCTGAAAACGATTAGATTTTGGGCCCCCTAGCGGCCTGTTAAAGTACTGCAACGGAACTTTCGGGTTTGATATTTCGAGTTCGAGAATTATTTGGCGAAGGTATGGGGTCGTCGAACTCTAGTTTCAATAGCATTAAGTCTGTTATTGTTATATTGTATTGTTGTAAAAAGTTCTTTTTCAAACCTGCCAAAAGTTCTAACGTAGGGAAGATATATAGCACAGTTGGTGCACAACATGGTCATTCTCATATCTTTTGTATGAATTGTTTTGTTGATGTAACAACATATAAAAATACCCCTCGTGCATCAATGACCCAAAAGATGTGCATTCATCAACAACAAAAGTGAAAATAAAATAATACTTAGTAATAGTTAATAATGCTATCTGTTTGAACCCCGTTGAATTGTTCCAATGTTAGAAGAATTTTGGGTGTAAAGTGTGAAAAATTGTAGTATTTGTGCGTGCAAAGGAGAATTGATGAATATTATTCTATGCAATTCAAATGTGGTGATATTTGCTCTGGCTCTGAATTTAAAATCAGAGCGTCTATTCTCTTGCTATGTATGTTTTACCTTTATCACAATCACCAGTTGACGTAAGGTTCTTCAACTTAACAGTGTATTACTTTAATGATCCGTAGCACAATGAAGTCTATTTTTACATGCAAACCATCTTACCCTACAAGTAGCAGCTGGTGTAGCTGTGGTGTTTGTGTTGGTGTTATTTCATGCACGGATGTCTTTCCCTGTACCACTTTAGGTTGGTCGTAAGTCCCCTCAAGACTATGAGTCAGCACCTTTCCTGACAGCTTGTTGGACGTACATCAGCCTCGCTATTCTCATCATGTTTGGCTATCTGAGAGATTTTCTTAGGAGGATCGGACTGGACAAAAATCAGTCTGCCACGGACAGAAATAAGATGAAGGTCATAAAAAAAAAATTCACACAGACTCATTTCATCCAAAATACTGATACATATCTTGCTATCTGTTTTAAATCGGTATAATTATTTGATCTGAATTATTTAATCTGTAATACTAAACTTCGAATACCTCATACCTCCAAGAAATGTATCTTATGCAAATAACTTGCATATGTACGTGATTTATGTATGATGATGTTCACCTTCATCTGACTGAGACAAGTCACAAGTATTCAGTTTCTATCAACTATTATCAAGTGGAATTCCTAATTTTTGTAATGATCATGCAATCAGTTAGTCGTTGACTAACACGCAACAGTAATAGGTAGGCAATTCTCATTATTTACTGCTAAAAGTGTTCACTTTTCTGCATGCTTGTTTTGTGCATGTTTTCCGCAGGGATTTGTTCCTTTATACACGTCATTTGAGGGGTTCTTCAGTAGGAATATCTTCAAGCGCGCCATCCACGGTGCCGGCAAACCGATCTGCAGCCCTCCCACGGTAGAGGTGGACGTGTTGGAAAGGACCAGTGACGATGAGAATTGGCACTTCAGGTTCGATACGAGAAAAGGATTTGTTATTTTGCAACTGCATTAATCTTTTTAAACATCTTTTAAAGTTTTCATGAGCGTATGTTTTCTATCATGCTTTTAGACTAGCCACATATGAGATTCTTCGTTCCCTCCAGATTGACAGGAAAGAAGAGGCGATGTATCAATCTTGCCTCCTATAACTACCTGGGGTTTGCGGAAAAGGATGGCCCTTGTGTACACGCCACAGCCCAGGCCTTGCAGCAGTACGGTGTAGGCGTCTGTAGCAGTCGACAGGAACTTGGTAAGTTCCTTCAAAGGAGGCACCTAATAAGCGGACACCTTTAGATTATTGAAAAAATGTGTGAAGACGAGAATGAATACTTGTTTCTGTGGGAGCAATAGGTACAGTAGTGAATCTGGTGGAATCCGAGCCATGTGTTTTCGTACAGTACATCCTACAACTCCTGGGAGACTAAAATTGACAGCTTACTCTAAACAGATCTGTCACTTTGCTGTCAACGAAAAAGACTAGGAAAAAATTTAAAGCCACCTGCGAAGCTGTTGATGATCATAATGTGTTACAGTTGCGGTGCCGGAGTCAGTTAATAAATGTGCTTTTACAACTACAGGGAACTACAATATACACCGGGAGCTGGAGACGACAACAGCCAGGTTTCTGGGCATGGAGGACGCTATCACCTTCGGAATGGGTTTCGCCACCAACTCTATGAACATCCCAGTCCTGATGGGTGGTAAAGTAGGTATCAGTATGCAAACAGAGTGGAGTATAGACTAGCCAAGGTGGTTTTAACTGGCAAAATAGATATATTCTTACAGTTGGAAGTGATGCTAGGAATTTTCAATCCACTGCTTAGAAGATAAAGCCCATGTGTCTACACAACAAAACCTGCTATTACAATAGAGACTATAAATATGACAGAAACAATCTGTTTGTCGACAATCTTCTTGGTTTCCTATCCTCTCACGCTGAATCTTTGTATTTTTTGACAAGTAGTTTGACTGCACTAATTTGCCTTGGGTCATGACGAAGAGCGTTACATTTTCGGACATCGGGTCGTATTAACAGGAATCTAAATTCCGACAAAGCCGAAAAAATAGACAGATACGGAGCAGTATTTTTCAAAGAATGTTACGTATCTTACATAACTTCAAATCAGACTGTGAGGTTATCATTCAATGTTTTTTATACACCATCCCAGATTGTTTATATTTATTTTGCTGATGCTACGGATATGGAAAAATCTAACATACGGACTTTCTGGAATGTTTGGCATATTTCGGCACAGAAATAAGTTTGCACTTAACAGCATTACGTATAGAATATAATCCAGCACACGTACTTTTATACGAATGGAATTTAATTTGATTTCATTTTGTTTTAATCGTTTATTATCATAGTATTGTTCATACATATCTTTGCACGCGTAATTCAACGATACCCAAAACAATAGTGTTCAATGCTTTGAAGGTGAAGAAAAAAATTTCTTTTGAGCACATCTGCATGTAACATTATTTTCAAAACATTTCATCGATCGCAACCCATTTGAAACTAGAAAGGCAACATTTTTGAAAACAAAAATGCAGGATATTTGCGAAGGGAAAAGAAAAAGGAAAAAATCGCAAGAAAAGAAACAACTAGAAAGGCACGGACCGTCCGACCGTAACGCCCCGCACGTCTTTTGAGCGCAAGAAAAAAAAATTGAAAAAGTCGTGTAAAACGAACGATACATGTCAAAAATGGGGAATAAAACAATTACCCTGCGGGACTCGATCCTGCGCCTTCTAGCGTGTGAGGCCATATCACTCCCCACCATGCTACGTGGCTTTACATGATTCTGAGTTGATTTGTTTACCTTATTTCTTTATGTTGCTCAAGGCGGCCCGACCAGTTTCAGTCCTGTGCGTTCATTGGTTTATTCGATGACAAGTATAGACTTTCGGCCAATCGAAAAGCTGTATTTCACAGCCAAAGGCTTTGTAACCTGTGTTTTCATTGGATCTCGGTTTGAGCAATCGTTTTGCTGATAGGTTCACATGTGACGTGTCCCAGAGAAAAGGCCTTTTGTGGCCATTGCAAAAGCTGGAAACGTATAGAGCATTTTACAGCCCCAGCTTTTCCTGCGTTTATGAGGAATATCTGCAGGAAAACAATATGTTTGCTACTTCCGCAAACATAACAATACTAATATTGATGTGGCTACGTGATCCATTCCGCTAGGAATTCTCAAGGCATACAAAAGAAATATTGTTTCAATAGGGCTGCTTGATCTTGAGTGACGAGAAGAACCATGCCTCCATCGTGTTGGGTGCACGTCTGTGTGGATCTGTCATCCAGGTCTTTAAACATAACGGTAAGGAGAATGTACTTGCTACATGGCCTTTCTGCCTTTTGGTGTCATAAACTGTTGCAATCATCTGTCGAAAAGGTCGTTCTCACAAAACCCTCAATTGTACCAGATATGGACGATTTAGAGGAGAAACTAAGGGACGCGATCATCAGCGGCAGGCCTGGGACACATCGGGCCTGGAGGAAGATCCTCATCATAGTGGAGGGGATCTACAGTATGGAGGGCTCCATCGTCAAGCTGCTGGACGTCATCCGTCTGAAGAGAAAATATGGTGCCTACCTGTATCTGGACGAGGCTCACAGCATCGGGGCCCTGGGAGAGACAGGCAGGGGGGTGACTGAGTACTGGGGGGTGGACCCCAGGGACGTGGACATCATGATGGGAACATTCACCAAGAGCTTTGGGGCTGCAGGGGGCTATATCGCAGGGTCAAAGGTAAGTATTAGCATAACCCATCCAAATTATGATTTGTACGAAAATACTCGTAAATCAAACTTGTCAAGACTTATTAGAGTATGTTCTTTTTCAGAGATTGATCAACCACCTTCGAACGTACTCTCACAGCACCACGTACGCGTGCTCCATGTCAGCTCCGGTAGCGCAACAAGTCATATCATCTATGAGGATCATTATGGGTGAGGATGGTACGGAAATAGGTAAGTCTAACTTTCTGAAACAAGTTTTCTTTTGCTTGAAGAAATATACAACAGACAATTGTCATGTCTATAGCTATCACCCCATTTGTGCTATGAAAATATTGATTATATACATAACGACTTTGGAACTACAATGGAGCTGCGTCAAAATCTTCTATGAAGACTAACCGAACAAAGGAACGACGGGTTTCCATGACATTTCGTATGTAGGTACCTAAGACAGAGTTGTACATAATGAAGTACATATATTTCAAATTGGGACCTTTTGCAGGTGATGTTAAGTCCTTAATTTGCATAAATGTTGCAAATATCAACATTGTGTATAGCTTATTCTAAAGTCAGTATTTGCAGAATCCGAATATCCTCATAGGACAGATGAATTATGCATTCTATGTTGCTTGAATGTTCAAATTTTGAGATGTTTCAATAACACTACTGATAAAGTCTTTTTTTCTTGCTACCTGCATTATTTTGTTCCAAACCAGGTAAACTCAGGATTGCGCAATTGGCAGCAAATGCTAAGTACTTCCGACGGAGACTTCGGGACATGGGCTTTGTCGTCTGTGGTGATGATGATTCCCCTGTCGTGCCATTTCTCGTCTGCGTGCCTGGAAGAATCTTGTAAGTACCCAGTACACATCAAGTACTCAGTACGCATTGAGTACCCAGCATGTTGAGATATATACTCAGCGTGTTGAGATACTCAGTGTGTTAAAGTACTCAGCGTGTTAAAGTACTCAGCGTGTTGAGATACTCAGTGTGTTGAAGTACTCAGCGTGTTGAAGTACTCAGCGTGTTGAAGTACTCAGCGTGTTGAAGTACTCAGCGTGTTGAGATACTCAGTGTGTTTAAGTACTCAGCGTGTTTAAGTACTCAGCGTGTTTAAGTACTCAGCGTGTTTAAGTACTCAGCGTGTTTAAGTACTCAGTGTGTTGAAGTATTCAGCGTGTTGAAGTACTCAGCGTGTTTAAGTACTCAGCGTGTTTAAGTACTCAGTGTGTTGAAGTACTCAGCGTGTTTAAGTACTCAGCGTGTTGAGATACTCAGCGTGTTTAAGTACTCAGCGTGTTGAAGTACTCAGCGTGTTGAAGTACTCAGCGTGTTAAAGTACTCAGCGTGTTGAGATACTCAGTGTGTTGAAGTACTCAGCGTGTTTAAGTACTCAGCGTGTTGAAGTACTCAGCGTGTTGAGATACTCAGCGTGTTGAAGTACTCAGCGTGTTAAAGTACTCAGCGTGTTGAAATACTCAGTGTGTTGAAGTACTCAGCGTGTTGAAGTACTCAGCGTGTTGAAGTAGTCAGTGTGTTGAAGTACTCAGCGTGTTGAAGTACTCAGCGTGTTGAGATACTCAGTGTGTTGAAGTACTCAGCGTGTTGAAGTACTCAGCGTGTTGAAGTAGTCAGTGTGTTGAAGTACTCAGCGTGTTAAAGTACTCAGTGTGTTGAGATACTCAGTGTGTTGAAGTACTTAGCGTGTTGAAGTACTCAGCGTGTTGAAGTACTCAGCGTGTTGAAGTACTCAGCGTGTTGAAGTACTCAGCGTGTTGAAGTACTCAGCGTGTTTAAGTACTCAGTGTGTGGAAGTACTCAGCGTGTTAAAGTACTCAGTGTGTTGAGATACTCAGTGTGTTGAAGTACTCAGCGTGTTGAAGTACTCAGCGTGTTGAAGTACTCAGTGTGTTAAAGTACTCAGCGTGTTGAGATACTCAGTGTGTTGAAGTATTCAGCGTAGTGATGTACTCAGCGTGTTGAAGTACTCAGCGTGTTGAAGTACTCAGTGTGTGGAAGTACTTAGCGTGTTGAAGTACTCAGCGTGTTGAAGTACTCAGCGTGTTGAAGTACTCAGCGTGTTGAACTACTCAGCGTGTTGAACCATTAATCATGTCGAGATACTCAGATGCAGTCTACTGTAATATCAACGAGAAGATTGAAAATCAAGTTAAAATTAATGACTAGAGTGCCATTCCTTCTGCCCAAGAGCCGTCATGGAGGAGCTCTTCGAGAGGAACATTGCTTGTGTGACGGGGACTTTTCCAGCAACATCGATCACGAAGGGTCGGGCCCGTGTCTGTATCTCTGCTGCCCACACGCAACAAATGTTAGACAAGGTACAGAAAAACTTATTTTTGGAACCATGTAGTAGACAGAAACTGTTATGTCACAACCTTAACGTCTTTATTTTGTCATACACGGTATTTATCTGTTAACAGCACGGCAGAAACCTACACAACTCTGGTCAGTATCAGCAGCCATCTGGGCCAAAGCGCTACAGGTCAAGTTGAATCAGTGACTAGTAATATGCAAATCTATCTCTGACAATTGTTTCTAGCTGGCAGACAGTCTGGGGGTGTTTATGAGTTTATGTAGTTATAGGGGTCGATCCACCATTCAAACTGCTGGACAAGTCACAGTGGGAGCTCTTCCTTATTGTTCTTACCCTGGGCAAGAAATCCCCAGGTTTAATGAAATCTAGCTGAACTTTACTCCTCAGTGACACTATTACTCCTATTGCCTCATCATGGTGACTCACGAACTCGTTTTACAAAGTTGTCTTGTTGAAGTTTTAAAAGTCCATATAAATTCTAAGCCTAACAATAGCAGAATTCTTTGAACACAACAAATTCGTAGTACTTCGAAATTTCATTTTGACTAATGACTAATGTTCTGATCTTATCATTGACCCATTGTTTTAACGTCGCTAATAAAGTTTGCTAATTGATGTAATACCGTGGAATGGAACATGATTGTGCCAGGGCTGCCAGGAGGACTATTATACGTATTTCTTTCCTAATAAAGCAGACTACTTTTGCAACTGCTACCACTACTACTAGCAACAAAAATGGAAGGAAGAACATATTTGCTCACACACCGTGTGTTATTAATATTGTTTTTGTCTATGCCTATCCTCCTGCGTTAGGCTTTGGACGCCATCAGTGAGGTAGGAGACCGCCTGCAGCTGAAGTACTCCCTCTAACGACCAAGAACAGCTCTACCTGCCGCGGAACGATACACATATACAATGAAGTGGACAGTCCGGGTCACAGGGATGACGTTTTACCGACAGAATCTTGAAGATGCAGTTTGCTGCCGTTTCTCTGCTTTTGTATTACAGGCACGGCATTATTTCTAAAGAGTAAAGCTATTGTATTCGGTTTGAAAAAACAGAACTAAACGTCTAAAAATGCCGAAAGAAAGGTCCACCAATATATTACCTTATCATTTTGTCTACCATACGCTCGAATACAATGTATTTGTACATGAGTGTCAAAGTGTCACTGATTGGAGATTATTATACTGACGAACTTTGATTTAGCTTAAACTCGCATTGTAGCTATATAAAACTGGCTGTGTTACCTGATAGTATACCATACCGATGTGTATTTTCAGATACTAGATTTTGAGGAGGGTGAATACATATTTATATTTCAGCCATACATAGTATGGTGAAATATATTGTATTCGTAATGTTTCTTCTTTCTTTCTTCTTCTTCTTCTTCTTTTTCCTGTCAAATCTTCAAAGCGATTCATCTCCGCCGTTCCTGGACCGAATGACCTGAAATTTGGCACAGGGGTAGAATGGGCCAATACCTTGATGCTTTTTTCTCAGTTTTTTCATATCTGCCTCTAAAATGATTTTATTGAGATTTTTTGGTCAATTTTAGACCAAAACTGTATTTTTTGGCCCCTGTACCCTGGTATTACAACCAAATGAGCTAAAATTTGACAGAGATGTGCCTCGATAATGCCCCCATATAAATTCGATAACACTTTTGGTGTACAGTACAACAAAATGCTTATTTTTGCGATTTTTTGACCAATTTTTGACCAAAAAAGGACACTTTTGGCCCCTGTACCCTGGTATTACAACCAAATGAGCTGAAATTTGACAGACATGTGCCTTGATAATGCCCCCATATAAATTCAATAACACTTTTGGTGTACAGTACAACAAAATGCTTATTTTTGCGATTTATTGACCAATTTTTGACCAAAAAATGACACTTTTGGCTCCTGTACCTTGGTATTGCAACCGAATGAGCTGAAATTTGACACAGATGTGCCTTGATAATACCTTCATATAAATATAATAACACTTTTAGTGTACAGTGCAACAAAATGCTTATTTTTGCGATTTTTGGCCAATTTTTGACCAAAAAAGGACACTTTTGGCTCCTGTACCCTGGTATTACAATTAAATGACCTGAAATTTGGTATAGATAGGCATTAGATACTTGGTAACAAGATTCAAGTAAAATTTTTGACATAAACAACTTTAAAATGATTAATTTTGGCACTTTTCTGAGGGGAAATTTGTTTTCTTTTGGCCTCCTGACGTGACCTTCCGTGACCCCGCACAGAGCCACACCTGTGCGCGTCAGCCGGAGAGTTAATTGAATCAAAGACCTAGCCAATCAGCGAAGAGGAGGCCAAAGGCTAATTAATATTCATAAGCGGGGCCTCATGATCCATGATTAATGAATTTAAGGCTTTCACAGGAGAAAAAGAAACAACAAGAGTTCGTAGACCTCAGGCCTGCATGAAATGTATTGGGTTTCTGTAGACCTATTGTGTATTTTTGCCTTTTTGTCTGTGGTACGTGGTTGGAAAAATGAGCTTTTTACTGTGTTGGTTGTGCACCATGCAAAAGTCTGACTCTGAAATTCCATTTTCTGAATTCGTAAGTTTGGACAGGGATGAACATTACTTATTTTGGATTTCTTAAGTATGTAACCAACCACAGTACTTTGAAGTTGTTGAGACGCTACCTTTTTTTGTCTCAGATGGCCCATGCACATGTAGTTACTCTGTCACATGATATACTAATATCTTCCTATTTCAATGTACTGACCTAATGCAGCTGCTAAGTCTCCTTGGTTTGTGTTCTTCCAATGATATTCATTAAAGATTTATTTCTGGGGTGTTATTCACTTGACATCGGAATGTTACTCGCATAATTTGACCAATGATACTTTTATCTGTAGTTCCATAGACATTAGACAACATGAATAGTGGTAGCCCCCATGCAGCAGCAACAGTTAGTCCCCAGGGTGGTATGATATTTTCATTCAATCCATCCAACCCAAACCTAAATCTCCTGTAGTATCTAAGCCAAATTTAACAGCATAATTTACTATGAAAAATGTCCTTGTCAATCCCATTTATAGATGGCAAGCTGCTGACAATGGAAGCTTTGAAAAGTTCAGAAGCTGTTGTAGTCAAAGCAAACACCCAGCAAACATCCCCACAAACCAATGAGCAGTTGCTTAGAAGGGGAATTTCATCATATATTTGCCGCGACAAAATGCAACAAACGATACTGAATTTAAAACAGAACAAAGCTAAGCCTCCACCACTTAACCCTGCCTGTACCATAGATCAAGCAGGCCCAAAAACCAAGCGAATATGACTAGCCCAAAACAACAAATTACCTGTATACAGTATGGAAATGGCATTACCAAAGAAACAAAAAGAAACACAGGACAAATCATACACATACCTTTCTCTTATGCCCACACTCTATACAGTTCTCCTCCACATTAGAAAATTGCATCTTCTTCTGTTTAAGTTCAAATTCAACCATGATTGCCAACAGGGTAAAGGAACTTGTACCGGAACTTAAAACTCAGTACTATACAGCTCTAGAAACACCACAAAGAGTAATAAGCAAACTCCAATTATACCTGACCAACAGATATATAATCTGGCACACTCCCGTCATCTGGCAAACTGTCAGTGCCACTAAGTAACCTGATACATTGAAGGTGGCCCAGGCCAGATGATGGTTCTACACCCAACCATAATCTGTTTTTAAAACCAAGCAGATATTGGGAGGATGCCCCAACCACACTAAAACAGGGTCAACCTATACAGTATCAAGTTCAAGCACTAGGAGGCCCAAAATCAAACCTGACCACCAGGACACCACAAACAACTCACGTACCAAATGGCAACACAATGGCACCTTGCGTTCCGGAGATACAGCGCACGCCCCGTGCCCGCACAAAAGGTAACCTAAAATGTCAAGTTCAAGCACCAAGGGCGCCAAAATCAAAATTGAGCATTATTCAGCCACCGCCGACACATGTGCCAAATATCATCGCGCCAGCACCAGCCGTTCAGAAGATATAACTCCGGAAACACCCCTCCCGGACACAAAATTCGACCTGCCGGGTCAAGTTCAAACGCGACAAGGCCCAAAGTCAATCCTAGGCAACAGGCAACAACCCCCCACCCATGCACCAAAAATCGTCGCAATCGCGAGTATCGTTTCGGACACACAGCGCCAAAAGTGCCCCCAAAACACCAAAAATGCCACCTTCAATGTCAAGGTCAAGCGCCAGGAGGCCCAAAATCACACCTGAGTGTCAGGCTACCACCCCCAACCCACGTACCAAAAATCGTCGTGCTCGCACCATCCGTTCACGAGATACAGCGCCCTACATCCCCGGCTACCGAAAAGTTTCCACCAGCATCAAAACCATACCTGCATACATGCAGGTAACAATGAAAACGATGTATTTCAATTTATGCTGTGGGTATGATGATAAACTGTATAAATAGTTTTGACATAGGCTTTGCTGACGTGCGTTGTAAGGACGTCTTTAAAAAACTTGTTAGTCATAACCCTATTTAGAGGGGGGGGGGGCGCTAAAAGTGCCTGCGCCAAATTTGACGTCGTATGACTGCCGAACGACGTGTGCTAGGACTATTATTGGTAACAATTCTACGAACGGGTATCTGACAGGCGTATTTTTCCAAATCTACTAATTTCATTATGTACGATTATATGTAGAAGAAAACGTATTTTAGAAATTTCAAGCTTGTCAATCTAAGATGGTGGACAAATGAAGTCTTTCTCTGATGTCATATAGGCATCAGTGTCGTCGTCATTGGCAATAAAAGACTTTGCAGACTTTAACCAAAAGAAGTTACCCTTTATAGCGATAGTTTTGTTTAATATTTTTAGGTATAGCGGAAATTCCATATCTATACAATTTTAGCCCAAAATATGACATAATGACGTCATAATTACGACAGATTACGTCATAACGATACCAAAATTACAGAAAATATAAAATTTTACCAGAACATCATCCCCTCTAAATTTGGTGATCGTTACTCGACCCATTTTGAAAGTACGAAGGGATGGTCAACAGAGACACCCCCCCACTGCTCCAGAAATCCCAAAAAAGCCCGGTCTAGATAGGGTTAACGTCACATGACCCAGGAATCGGTCCACATTAAATGCTAGACACAGGAGCCTTAAGCTTTCCAGATTAAATGTGACTGCTTGCTTCTTCACAAAATACTAATTAACTGAGACATAGATGAAAATAGTTTGATTACATGAGGCATTTTTTTAACAACACCTTGACGTTTGTATGTATCATCAGATTGCACGTATGGCAGGGTTTGCGTCGCTGCCTTGTTGACTGCATCAATCGTTGTTGGAACCTGGCTTTTCTACAACATCAGTTATCGGGACGTTCAAAAGGTGATACGACATTCTTTATTCTACTTATTATAATAAAGCTATAACCTACACAAATGCATTTGTCACCCTGGAAACTGCTGCAAACTTTGGAGGGCATTGTTCATTGTATAACGTTTTACACGATGGAAAGCGCCGCCTGTATTTATGTTTAGCACCTATTCTTTTTACTGTATGAACTGAAAAAAATCAACTGGATTCTCTACTATCTACAGACTATTGACGCCACATCCACCCCTGCTGTGGATACAAGAAGCTATATATCTGGTCAGCCTGTTGTGAACACCACCTACATCGCTGGTCAGCCCACTGCGGACACCACATACACCTCTGGTCAGACGATTGCGGAGATTACCTACACCAATGGTCACCCTCCCGTGGACACCACCTATATCTCTGGTAACCATTTTCTACATATCAATATTACCTGTACTCCTTGGCCTGGTCACCCAGTTAGGGACCTGACGATATTTACCGGGGGGGAGGGCTGGTACATAGGTGGGGGGGGGGGGGGCATTGAAAATTTTTTTGAGCCGAGGGGGGGGGGGCATTGAAAAAAAATTGCCTTAGGGGCCTTGATAAATACAAGCAAAATGTGCCCCTGAAATGCAGGAAATGAAGTTTCAGATGGTCAAGATTTCAATTTTTCTCTGGACGTCCCTTGCGCACACAACACTTCGGCACTCGTCGACATCAAAAAATCTCTTCCTTTGGCAGAAAATTGTCATTACTTTTAGCATAGTCTACCAGCGAAGTTTATTCCTCAAAATGCAGAAAATCGTGCCTCAGAGGGTCCAAACTTCATCATTTGAATGACATTTCTCCAGACCTACCTTGCCACGGATCGTGCCATGCTCGGCGCTCGAAATCGTGGCAATACGTTGTGGGCGTCGTCGCCCTCAAAACCATGTGAAGTTCTAATAGAAAGGCTATTAAACTTAAAGCTTAGTCTGCCAGCAAATTTTGCCCATCAAAATTTAGGAAAGATCGTTTCAGATTGTCAAGATTTCCAAATTTTGCCGGGGGAGCATGCCCCCGGACCCCCAAGGATTACGTTGATATAACGTTAGTTCGCCCTCCCCATACTGAGAAATTTTCTGCAGCCGCCTCTGTCGTGTGATTCCATGTTCGCACGAAGTTTAAGAAAACTATAGAAACTAAAATTGGTATAAATATCAATCCTGCGTGCATCTGTTCTTTGTATACGGAATGGTTCACGGACGGCAACGGGATAAAACATTACGATGTTTACTTTCGTGACAGCGGGCTCTCTGCTGCATATGACGTAATCATGGTGGCGCGAAATTTTTTTGGCAAGTTTGTAGGTTGCAATTGGCCGAAATAACTCCCGTTTTGGAAAGATTGAAACAGTCTTGAAGCGGTTTTCGAAACGATATCGCTAAAATGTACCCAAGTCTCTTCCAACTACAACATTAATTTGTTTTCTTTTGTGTAAATTTCGTACATGTGTAGTGGAAAAGATCGCTTTGGATTACCGCCCCTCCCCGCCCGCTTTTCTCTTCGTTGATGTGGACGCATCAAATCTACATTTTATTTGCCTCACAGAATGCGGGAAATTTCGTTTTAGAGGGTCAAAAATATCAAAATTTCCCGGGTAGCATGCCCCTAACCCCCGAGACCGGTCGGGCCTTCGGCCCTCCGATCCCTGGACGGCCTTTAACAGCTAGCCGTCGGTCTGGCGGAAACGCTCAGTTTCGTGATCTTGCGTATTAAACGTTACCAGACACTTTTTTTCACGTAGATCGGAGAAGTGATATCAGACAAGATAAGTCTTATAACCGTTGCGAGTGTAACAACATCAAGTGCTACATGTTTGTATATATGTCATCAAAATGAAAACTCGGCTGTTGTAAAACTTTGGGAGATAACATATGCCCCAGCAGGACTCCAACGTGCGTAATTTGTTGACGCGCGGGTCTTGACACCCCGATCGCCGTCACGTTCAAACAACGCTACCGCTATTGTTTTTGCTCTATTATTTAATGACAGACTGTGTGTAATGGAAAAGGCAAGGAAAAATTGGGGGGGGGGGGGGGCATTGAAAAACTTTTTTAGCCGAGGGGGGGCATTG
Organism: Branchiostoma floridae x Branchiostoma belcheri; assembly: GCA_019207045.1. Taxonomy (NCBI): domain Eukaryota; kingdom Metazoa; phylum Chordata; class Leptocardii; order Amphioxiformes; family Branchiostomatidae; genus Branchiostoma; species Branchiostoma floridae x Branchiostoma belcheri. The sequence goes on along the minus strand of CM033026.1, from coordinate 32,186,864 downwards.
AAAATTTTTTTTAGCCGAGGAGGGGGGGCATTGAAATTTTTTTTACCAGACCTATTTTGCACCAGCCCTCACCCCCCCCCCCAGTAAATAACGTCAGGACCCTTAAGGAAGCACGTTGTTTTGCAATAGCGCAGCACATATATTCTGTGCAGTACTAATTACTTTTTTCTGTTGTTAAAGATACTGCGTCGTCTTCCTGGGGCCAATGGCTGGTACAGAAGTCGTCATGGGTTGTGGACTCCACCGGCACCCCGTGGGTTGACAACGGCGTGACATATGATGCCGCTAAAGTCTTGGATGGGGATGACAAAACCTACTGGAACCCTCAAGATACCGACCGTAACCACAACCGCTGGTTCATCGTACTGGACCTCACAGCACCCCATACTCTGACCCGCATCGCAGTCAACAACTTCGGAAACACCGAGCATGACATCGCAGCCTTCAGGTTGCTGAAATCGGAAGCTGGGCGTCCGTACAACTGGGAGGAAGTCGTGTCCATTACTACCGTGGATGGAGGTACGAAGCAGCGCCAAGAGTTCGGCGGTTTCCATGGAACAGCCCGGTATTGGAAGTTCGTGATCACTCGGACTCACGGAGGCTGGCAGCCCAGGCCAACAGAGCTGAACTTCTACGGAATCACATCCTCGTCAGGTGAGGAAAACATTTATGAACGACAGGATGTTCGGTGACATATAACCAGCTGCAAAATTAAAATGTTCTTACTAACATGTTATTGCCTGAAATGTGTAGCTTTAGATTAACGCTATTCTAAATAATGATAATGATATTAACCCTATTCATACGGGGGTTGGTCTTTCGAGCGCAAACTTCCATGTCACAAAACGCCAGAAAGGCTTACGCTAAAACCATTAATAGATACTGGTAGTAGGAGATTTTTGTTATAAATGAACGAATTTATGCTATATATACGTAAAAATGCCAAGTAATAATGATATGCTAGCCAAACCGAGGTAATAACTATATAGAATACATTTTTTCGGGCGTTGCCGACCTGTTCATATTTACATTAAGGTACGGGATTTTTCTTCTCTTTAGATTAATTTGCATTGAAATTAGTGTATTTTCTTGTAGGTTTGACATTTATAAATTACGACACTTTGTATTTTGCATCACCTTGCAGCGCTCAGCCGTCAGACATTTCCACCTGACGATATGAACTAAAAATCAATTAAGCGCCCAATGCAATAGTTGACTGCGAGGTTGTTTAATTTTGCACAAATTTCAGAGCTATGTCCAGTATCAGGGTGAAGTGCACGAAGTTAGGGTGTACGAAGTTGTACGAAGTTGTACGAAGTTGTACGAAGTTACAACCGTTTCCCACTGGCTTTGAGGCTATATCGGGAGTCACAGATGACGTCAAAACATTTATTGGATGACGTAATCTAACTAAGTTGTCCTAAGTTGTGCAAAGTAACGTGACGTCATCTAACTTCGGACAGTGGGCAGGGTAGGTCAACAATTGTGCGAAGTTGTCCTAAGTTGTGCAAAGTTACGTGACGTCATCTAACTTTGGACAGTGGGCAGGGTAGGTCAACAAGTGTGCAAAGTTGTCCTAAGTTGTGCAAAGTTACGTGACGTCATCTAACTTTGGACAGTGGGCAGGGTAGGTCAACAAGTGTGCGAAGTTGTCCTAAGTTGTGCAAAGTTACGTGACGTCATCTAACTTCGGACAGTGGGCAGGGTAGGTCAACAAGTGTGCAAAGTTGTCCTAAGTTGTGCAAAGTTACGTGACGTCATCTAACTTTGGACAGTGGGCAGGGTAGGTCAACAAGTGTGCGAAGTTGTCCTAAGTTGTGCAAAGTTACGTGACGTCATCTAACTTTGGACAGTGGGCAGGGTAGGTTAGTTAATTAATACATAGTAAAAACTTACATATGTGTCAATAAGATACACACCACTCACGCATATATATGAATAAAATATAGATGCACATTAATCAGCACAAAATCAAAATAAGACTGTACTCGAGTACTCCAGCATCGCATCCTGGGGGTTGCCTGCGTGTTCCTTGCTCTAGTGAACAGGTATTGTAATCTTGCAGAAAGATTATAAAATTTTCTATGCAACATTTCTATGCAATATTTAATAGTGACTATTAAAGAGAAAATTCTTATCCCTATACGACATAAGTACTAACCATTTTTGGTAAATTAAGCCTCGGTACTCCCACTGTTAGTTGAAGGCTGGTTATGTCCCACCAAAAACACAGACTTTCTAGATCTCGATCTGATCACTTTTATATTTACGTCTCAACTTCCGACAACTTCGGTAACCTCCCGTCTTCTTATACAAAGTTCGGATGACGCCATAATTAAGATGACGTCATAACTTCGGACAACTCCGTACACCCCCCGGCTGACTGTCCAAAGTTAGGATGACGTCATGGTTAGGGTGACGTCATAACTTCGGACAACTTCGGACAACTACGTACACCCCCCGGCTGACTGTCCAAAGTTAGGATGACGTCATGGTTAGCGTCACGTCATAACTTCGGACAACTACGGACAACTTTGGACAACTTTGGACAACTTCTGACATCTAACTTAACTTAGGACAACTTCGTGCATTTCACCCTGATACTGGACATGGGTGAAATTTCATCCTATAGTTCCAAAGAAGAAGTGGCGAGACGACTGGCGTTGCGGCCAGGGTTACCCTGCAGATGATGGTAACCCTGCTGAATGTGATCCTGACGGTGTGACTCCATGCTGCTCCATTTTAAACTGGTGCGGTAGCTCGATTTACCATTGTGACTGTCCTCGCTGTGTCGACTACACAGAAAGAGGAACAAGAAAATAGAGCGTGAGCTAGATTATTGTTGGGCACTATGGACAGGAGGTTCGTGTCTATATCTATTGTACTCTGACTGATCGGGTGTTCCTGTAAGACCATGTGGATCTAAAATCTAAACTAATGTAAATGACTACCTCTGAAAACCGTGATAAGAACAGATGAGAGGGTGCGAAAAAATGCCTGGTAATAACATTGCCTTCATTATAATAACAACTTGTAACATTTTTTATGGATAGCTATCAATTTTGTTTCAAGTTTTTGCATTATTTGCGTATTTTCGTTAAATAGTCATTTCCTTTCCCTTTTAAGCATGAGAAAATTGACAAGCGTTTACATCTTATCCATATAATGAAATGAACATTGCATCATATGACAAAATAAGTTGCTCCTATCGATAGAACATTTTTTTCTGCTTTTGACAAAATATTCATAGAAAAATGCTTTTACAAAGGACTAATGATCGATTTCTCTAAAATCAAAAAAAATATGATGTGTTTAACTTTCCATCCATGCAATGTTAAATCAAATCATGATTATTGATTTAAATGTAGGCCTTAGAGAAATTGCAGATTGTATTAAAATTATGAATATCTAGACGGGATTTTAAAGGCATTACACTTTTTATGCCGTTTATCGGCATTGCAATTTTCATATTATATAATTATTTCATTAAAAATGCTAATGGCTTTGGTTGTTCTCCGAATTTTGCCAGCAAAATAATTTTGTGTTACCATGGCAACACATTTCTGACAGGCATATAAAAATACACTTATCTCGTCGATGAAAGTTAGACACAAGGGTTAACAAACGTTCTTTCGATTAATCAAGTTTATTGCAAATTCTTACCCGTGGGCTAATTGCAGGTAACATACTATAATAGATTCAAAAAGTGTAAAAATACAATAACACAAGTGTCTACTCTAGTCTAAAACTAGTAAAAGCTAACTCTAGATCCTGGGTTATTGGGTTCGACTCCTTTTTCGAAGACAGTGGAAGACGAAAGATCCCACTTTTCCTATTATGTGTTGGTTTAGTGATGTTAAAAGGTGGACTGCTTTCTTTTTGTCAGTGAATGTGAGAAAGTTTGGATGGAATTTGATGGCTTCTTTGAACAGCTCTTTTCTTTCTTGATTATAGAAAGAGCAGTTTGACATGAAATATATGACGCATTGAAATTGATAATTAGTTAAACAGCTGTAACATGATGGACCAAAGTTGATATTGAAAAATGTTTGTGCCAAGATTAGCTAATGTACAATGATATATCTACTGTGTCACTGACACTTAATGTAGTGAATGCAACCTGGACGTTTAACTTTTCCCCATTTTACATCTAGAAACTTGAGTAACAGTTACATAGTACACTGGTTTTGGTAACAATGTAATTTACACAGCAGTCGGTATCCTACTTTCTTAGCCATAGTCTTAAGTTCCAAGGACTCAACCGTTATTTTAATGACAGTGCAAGAAAGGATGAATCTTTGTGTATGGTCTCTTCTTCAATGCATATTCAAAAATAATTATTTTAAACTCAAGACTTATCATTCAGACGGAACGTTCTCGTCCTGCACATTCATAAATTCAATCATTTAAATGACTTTGTTGGCGTCCTACATAAAAAGCCATTGAAAGGAGGGTATGGTTTGCCTTTTGAAAAGAAATCTAGAATCATTAATTTTAATCTACGTAAGCCTGACCTAGTTCTCGTGTTCTCTCGCGAGACCGAAACATTCTCCGTGAGCAAGATGGACTGTCAGCCGTCGAAAACTTGAAGTATGTAGCTTACCTTTAGAAACTGTCATTGCTTGAAGAAAATTTGAAGTAACTGAATTCATACGCGACTGATAAACCTCTGCAGCGAAGATCTTTTAATCGTATTTATGTTATCTGTCCATGCGTAAATTTTATATACATATTTCCTAGTTTTTTCATGTTTAATGGCCTTGCCGATTATTATATTAATATCATAGTATGTAATGCATTGTAACTTTCATCTCGTGGTATACATATTGTATGTTTATTCAAACATCAAGAATGTGGGTAAAGGATGGAGAATATAAGCCGATCACTGTTTATAACGTTGTTTTATTTGTAACATTACAAATATATCATGTTGTGTCGTTATTGTTGTTATCATAGAAAATAGAAAATGCCGAGATTGGGTCGATGACCAGCCTTGATGTTTACATTATGCTTGCATTATCACCAAATAAAAGCCGTGAGTGAAGGAACATGCTGGTCGTTAATGTTATAATAACATAGCCTAATGTAAACTGACTCATCTAAGACATACAGAAACGTGCAGAACAGATCATTTACTACTGTAACTATAGTTGGTAATACTTTTGTCGATTTTTTACAAAACAAAATTACATATAGTTTTTATTTAACTATAGAAAGTACATGTTTTACACAATGTACATCTTTTTTGTTTTCGCTTTAGTATGAGGAAAGTCCCTGCTTTTCTTCCCCACGTTTCAACCCCCTTGCCATTAACCCGCCAATGCCATTATGGAGATTTTATTGAATTTTTTTCCACCTTCTGACAAAAACTGTATATTTTTGCCTCGCGTGCTAAGGTATGAAGTCAAAAGGGCCCGAAATTTGGTATTATAGTGCATGAAATATCTACTAGAAGGACCACGTTATCATTTTTGGCTAAGCATTGGAGAAAAATCACATGGACATCAAATTAGAGAGGAATGAAATAAAGACAAGTCAGGGGTGTTTTGTTTTAATGCCGCAATAGCTGACATAATTTTCTGAACATGTTTGCCATAAAGGAACTTTCTAGAAGGTTTCATACTCTAAGCTCATTGCCCAAAATGTTGAAGAAGACAAAAAGGTATTTTATAATTCAAGTGGCTAGTCTTGTAAACGTATGTTCTCTAGTATCCATATATGGTTGTCTTGTCCGTTGCACGTCGCTAAGGTGACCCCATATGGCGTTCCCTCCAGACAATAATGTGTGTAGAGATGCAACACCATCTTCTCCTGTGGAACGGTAAAAATGGATGGCATCAATACTACGTCACTCCCTGATATGATGCTACCTTGGCCAAACCCTAATGCAATAACCATGACATGCTTTCCCTTTGTTGGAATCTATATGTAAAGGTATTTATTTAGAATTTCAAAATAAATGCTGACGATACAATCGTTATTTAAACCAAAGGTTCTAATAGTTAATTTGTGTAAAAATTGATTTTCTGACAAAAAACTCGCAACGTTCACTTTTGTCATGCAGCCATGGCAAACTCCCGACACGGACTGTAATTATTACCATGCGAATAAACGTTATCAACTCATATCTTCTTCCATGCGAAAAAGAATATCTTTTGTTTGGTATTCAATGTTACAATGAAGGGGACGTGATTTTAACATTTACTTTGTGGCACACACACATGTATCTGTTCTAGTGTTCTTAGAAGATGTCATCCATGTATTCAGATCAAAGTCGCATTGATGCAGATATAATGTTATATATTGATCTAAGCCTTGTCATCTTAATTCATTCCTACCTGCGTGTACAACCAAAGCTGGTCTTGGACAACCTTACTCGGACCTGTGCAGTGTGTAGTAATGACATCTAGCGAACCCATACCACAGTGCAGACAGAGGTCCCAGTTTCGACCAATTGGAGTTCGCAGCTCGTGATCTATTGTATATTCAAAGTACTGGGACAGAAGAATGAACGAGTGGTTGATAAATCCATTTTCTAAAAGGCGGTAATAACAATCATTACAAATGTACCAATTGAATTGTAACGTGATAAAGTTTCGATTGTCTACCTGGTTACCGCCTTGTCCATGACAATAGTAGAGACTTGTTTTCACTCCAGCCAAGCCGTTTGGGTTAGTGGCGTCGAGACACAAACCTGTCGACATATGTAATACCTAGACAAGCCAAAAAAAAAACGTATTCAAATGATACAACTCAATTTTCACACGTATATTCTGCTAGAATTGTGAGCTTTGCATGAACATTGATACACATGAGCAGCATTTTTATCTACATGTACCCTTAAAAGTGAGGTTTAAATGTTGGTGGTCAAAGAAATCGTGCATATACTCAGAATTGGCTGTCACAAATTAAGTATAGAAACCGGGAGATTCCAAAAAATACCTATCGACCAGAGGGTTTGTCCATTCTGTCCAGAGTTAATTGAAGACGAATATCACTTTATGATTGTATGTCCCAAATATTCTGAAAAACGCAATTCTCTATACAGAAAATTGTTATTTTATACACAAGGATTTATCTCAATGGACCTGAAGTGCAAATTCAAATACATCATGACATGTGACAATCCCTGCATGGCAGATATACGAAAATATATCAAAGAAGGTTTGGATTTTAGAAACTCCTCAACTGATTGTAAAAGCTTCCAATGATTGTAAGAAGCTTATCCCATACTACAACTCCTGTATTAGTTAGCTAAGCTATAGAACTGTAGTTATGTAGATGCCAAACTTTGTACCTCGTACAATTGTTGTGCAATAAAGTTATATATAAGTCAAATTATGCCAAGAAACAGATATAGAACAAGCACCTGACCAAAAGTTATTGGTACTAGGTCTGGAACGTAGAGTTCCGGATACACATTCCTTAGATACTACGTGAAGTTCCGGCAACCTAGGACGTGACGCAATTTCCGTTTCTGTGACAGGTCACCTGGTGACATCTAACGGAGCAAGGGTTGTAGATCATGTTTAAGATTAAGCTAGAATCCACACACAAACACACACACACACACACACACACACACACACACACACACACACACACACACACACACGCCACACATACAGACACACACACACAAATACACACACACAAACACAGAGAGAATACCAGTGACAGGCGTTTGTACTTGTGATCAAGCAGTGTTTAGCATCAGGGACATATAAGTAAGTTGATGCTGAAACTTACATGGTTTAGTTGCCTTATGGTAGGTGTAGTTTAAGTTAGATGTTTACCTACTCATAGATGCCATGTCATGATCATGACAAGCCACCCACCGTTTTCGTCATTTTTTGCCTCCTGTAGTAGATGTCCTTATACTGGTCCATCCAGACTTCTACTACGCGCATGGTGTTCTTGATAACAACATTAACCCCTTCTGGAAGAAGACGTTACCACCATGAGTACGATGGTTGCCACGGTTATATTATCCACGCCTAAGACTAGAAAGGACAGTTTTTGAGACGCTGTACAGTTTCTCAAGTTTTCTAAAGAAAATTGAAAGGGTTGTTGACTGTCATTTGTATCCCACCTTGCTTAACAAAATGTTGTACAGAAATGACTGTAACAAACGTTACCATTGTTCAAAGCTGTCTAAGCTTTCTATTTGACCTGGTGTAAAAAAGCTGCCCACTTTTTAAATGTTCATAGGGACGTCCACTTATACCTAAATGATGTAGTCAATAAGGTGAGTCCTTTCGAAGAAAACATGGTAAAGTCTGCTGTTGTAACAAACGTTACCTGTAACGTTTGTTACCTGCCCTGTAATGCATTACCAATAGGACCGAAAATAATAAGTTGTCATTTTTTGGCCATGGTTAAAAGGGGAATTTTCCTAAACAACCAGGTAGTTTTCACTGACAATAAAGCCGATTTATTTTTCGGCCAAAAATGCCATTTTCGACATTTCAATGAGAACCAGTAAATTATGTCCTTGTTACTCTGCATCAATGTCGATTATAGAGTTGATACGGTTACTACCTTTTTCAGTGCACATGTGTTAGAGTGTTAGAGCACATGCGAGGAGAAATACTACTTCGCCTTCTTTAGGATCAATACTGATGACTAATGGCCCCTATTACGTAAACATGATCTTGCGAATACGTGACGTCAGCAATTGGTCATACGTCCAGGAAGTTTATGACGGCAACTAGGGCTGGGTGACGGTACAGTGTACCGGTACAAAACCGGTTTTTCTTATTGGACCGGTCCAGAAAAACCGGACCTGAAAAAATTCGGTAGACCGGATGTTGGACCAATTGGAAAATTAACACTATTATATGATCATGATTTTACACGTTTCGGGGCTTACAGGTCGAGGAAAAAAACAATGGCGAAGAAGAGTAGAGTCTATAGTCATTTACCAAGTTTTACAGTCAATAGTACAGAGGCAGTAAGCCTTGTAGAATTTTAAAACGCCAGTAGGGGTCGATTCCTCTATAAAACAGATTTCTTTGTTGCGAATTAGATCATTGTTTTGATTATCGTCCATTCACAAGTTCTCACATACTGAATCAGGTCCAGGTTCAGGTCCAAACCTGGATTTGATCCTCTGGACCTGAACCGGACCTGGACCTGGATTTTCTGTACCGGTAGTATTTACATTATTTATAGCCTCAATTATTTACATAGTAATCCTATTCGGTGTCCAGAATTCTGACTTTGTCCAATGAGACGTTCTAATTGCGAATTTTGAGTTCATGTTCAAGGATCTTAGTTCTAGTAAGCGTTTAGATTCGTGTATACATTTGTGTTGGGAGAAAGTTTTTCCCTATGATTACTACCAACACAAATGAGCCCCTTTGATAACCACCCACTTTCTTCTGCTTATCAATGATATATGAATATGATAAGCCAAAGGTATTTGGATATGATAAGCAATCTTGTGATGGATCTGAAGAAGAGCCATCTTTGTTCTTATGTAAGAGTTCGATGGCATTTTGCGATTTCTTTTTGGCACGAGGAGACTAGTGTTTCGAAAAGTAGGTATTTAGAGACAAAGCTTGAGAGATCAAGTATTGCATATATCCGAACTTGCGAAGGTTCAACTCACAACTTCAGTTACTGATCATCAAACCTGTACACTTTGACATATTTGGAAATGGCCGAGAAGAATCCAAACATTTTAGCCAATATTTGGAATCAAAATGTTGACAAAGAGACGTAGAATATTCCTTACGTAACTCTGTGCTATGATAACTATTCAGGAATCTGATGTTTAATCTGTCTGGTGTTTATAAAAAATGGCCCGGCAAGTTCAATGCGATGTTTTTTCAATGAAGGGGGTTTGAAAACAAAATGTATACGCTTCATTATGACACAATAATATGAATCTTGTGATTAAGTACATCTGTTAAGAAGAACACGTTTTTTCTTACTTTTTTCTTTCCTAATATTTGCATGTTTATTCGATGTTGGGCATCCGCGAAATGGTTCGTCCTAAATCTTGAATAATTCATTTCAGTCAACTGACACTGGGATTGAAATGTGTCTACCTAGGAGCAGATATCGCATTCTTATCTATAGTTTGGTTGGAGTCCTGATAAAGTCACAGTGAGGCACAGTGAGGCACCACATAGAAGTTACCCGGTGAGTACATGTTGTCTCATCGTTCACTTAATCGAGAACGCCCGACTGAAACCATGTTTTTTGCTAAACTGATATTCTCATATTGATATTTACGTAAATGCAGCTGTTTAGCCCAATTTAACCCTCAACAACCCGACCTTTTTTGCGACTTAAATGACCGAGTGGTTTTGTTCATAAAATATCAGTTCCAATTATTATCGGTGATCAGTGTACATATAATGATTCATAATGTAAGAGGAATATTCTGACTTGTTAAGGTGTTGCTAATTCAAGCCCATCATCATTAGTTATGCAAAAGATCAAAAGGACCACGTTTGCACTTAACCCTATCCAGACTGGGTGGAGGGGGGCTAAAAGTGCCTGAGGCAACTTTGACGTCGTATAGCTCCCGAACGGCTTGTGCTAGAACAACCAAACTTCGTGACTTTTCCAAGAATATTGTTTGCAATAATTGGAAAAAAACCTGAGTACGTTTAAAATTTTTCATGTTGCCATGGCAACGGGTTTCTGAAAGGCAAAGTTTACAGAAAATCACTAATATTGGTTTAAACAATGGGATTCTAGGATTTTCTTGCTAAAATTCGTGGTAATGAGATGACGTAATGGCTCAAAATCCAAGATGGCCGACAACATCATGATGAAAAGTATAACCAGCATATTTTCCCTCAGATTTGACCAATACTTGGTATTTTCTTACAGAAAACATTCATGTGAATGTTTTCAATCCGTTTCGTGGGGTTTTAGCGTTATATGTTGAAAAAAATGTATCTTAAGGCATTTAAGGTTGATAATCCCAGCTGGCGGATAGCTAAACTACAGATGACGTCACTGTATGACGTCATTTGACGTCATTTGACGTCGTTACCTCAGCCTCTGACAACAGAAGTCTTTTATAACACTTAAATATTGATAAGAAGCCTTTATTGGTAACTTTTTGAATGAGATATTTAGGTACTATGGGAATTCCCCATTTTAGCCAAAAATCAATTAATGACGTTATATTACGTCATATTACGTCCTAAAGATATAAATTCAGGAATTATAAAACTCGACGAGCATAACACCCCCTGCAAATTTGGTGATCGTAAAGAAAGCCGTTTTGAAAATACGAAGGGAGGGCCGAATGAGCACCCCCCCCCCCAGTCCAGGGAATACGTAAAAAGCCCAGTCTGGATAGGGTTAACCTATTCTGACAAAAAAGGGGAATTTTGAGGCACTCAGCAACTTTTATTTCACATAACCCATGATCGGCTAGTGCTAAAGCTGCGGAACTCAAAACATATCACAACATACTGTTAGCAAATATTCTTGGTCAATAATATAAAATTATCATTTTTGGGGGTAGCCATGGCAACGAAATTCTGACAGGCATATTTTTGCCAAAATGTGCCAGTTTGAATTCAAAAAAGGTCTTCCTGGTAAGGTACACATTTTTTACAACAATTACATTCTATAAAATTCAATGTTATTTTCAAAATTTATAATTTATGCTTATTTCCTTACTTCTTTTGTCAAAATCTAAGATGGCCGCCCTTATTAGCTAAATTACACCATAATGTTGTCATCTGTTTCAAATACTGCATTTTTTTGCCAAGGTCCGTTTGGACCCCAGACGGACTGAACGGACTGACTTACCTTATAGTTTCCACAGTATTGTAAAAATCTTCGTAAAAACGTTTAATAGTACTAAAGATAATCAAGAATCAATTTGCAATGGTCGTGATGCCTTCAATTCATAACCGAAGGAAAAGAAAAATGAGATTTTGGTCACTTCTTTATCTTCATCGCTACCTTGTCCTCGCGAGGACATGGATGGGGGTTTGGGTCGGTCGAGGATTTTGCGACTCTTCGGGATGCCTCGGGTCACTCGTTCCTTTTCGGGACGCCTCGGGTCACTTGTTTATTTTCGGGAAGCCTCGGGTCAGTCGTTCAATTTCCGCGGCTGGCATAATTCTGGTAGACTACTTTGCCATGATTTCTTACCTCTATTTTACCAACGCTTTTAAAGGGAGAAATTGTGTTGATTATGCTTAAATTTTTGCCGAAATTCTATAGTAAGAATATGCGAAATGTACTTGTCAGGAAGACCGTCACGTAAGAAAGAAAGAAAATCATGTATTGGTTGCTTGTTCAAAAATGTCCTTAACACCTAAATATATCATAAATGCATAATCTAGTGATTACAAAAGCAGCATTCAATCTGGTAGATCTCTTAAAATCCCACGATTGTTCAAATGTGACCCCGATATCACCTAAATAGAGCATGGTGTCTAATCTAGAAAAAAAGAATGTCCATTGAAAAATTGTAAAACATCCATGATCCAGTTCATACATGCCATATACTTGCGAACAGTCACTTTAAAAGTTAATGTATATTGTCGTTCAATGTACAGACCCCCCCCCCCCCCCCAATAAAAATGCGTAAATATAGATGGAATCCTTTCCGAGACACCATGTGGGTTTTTTGATAATATTTGTAATATTTTCTAATCATTGTCATATGATTGTAATTTGTTTATGAATATTGATACATACATGATTTGTTATTATTTCTAAAGTGGTCTTCAAAAAAGACCATTCTCGAAAATAAGATGTTAGGGTCATTTGCCCCATAACGAGCTGCTAATCCTTCCCAAGATCTGTTTGGGTCCCATGAGGACCACCGACAGTGCAGCAAGCTAGCGTGACACGCCGTCTGTGGTTGATCTAACCAGGCCACAGTGAAAAGTCCCCGCTAGATGATAATTTACCACAGTTTACAGCAAAGTGCACAATGGAGGTATTGTTATATGGCAGAGGACCAAATCAAGAAATTTCTGAAACAAACAAAAAAAACACCCCAAAGGGACGTGGATTGCCATATGATCTTGGTCGGAAGGGCGGCTCGGGAGAGTCTATTTTGTGTGTAGGGGAAATTTTTTTTGGAAACACTTCAAACCTATACTAAATCATCGATATCTAGAGATACAATATCCAACGGTAATAAATACAGTTAAACATACCTTGGTTTACTGTAATACTTAATTTTGCACTTCAACTATTAAACTCTTTTAACAACGTTGAAATATAGGACAACAGGTTCCCTTCCAATGAACTCTAGCCAGCCAGCCGCCATGCCGTCTCGTGACAGTGCTTTTCCTAGGAGTTCTGACTGCCTATCAAAATCCACCAGTCCAGAGAGGATTTAAGTTAACTATCTAGATCTTTGAAGGAACAATAAAGCATTATGTAAACTCCGTTGCCTAATTGGCGTTTAAAATTTGCAGCCAGGCCAGAAGGGTCCCGCGGAAGAGGTTTGATTTCCCTGCTCAGGCATGAATGTGGGGAGGGTGACGTTACGTACTGGCTACAGTTTGTAACAGTCTCCGCTTTCTGAACTTCATTTTCTTGCATTTACGCCGTTTCTGCAAGATTTCTAGTTTTGGGTGATACCTAAGCTATTAAATTAGGCACTGGTAGTGTCTGTTTCCATGTGTTTAGCTTTCGTTATCGGCAGAAGTCACTGCTCAGTGAGCCCAGTCATGCAAGGCGGGTTATCCCAGCGCTCCGTCTATTTTTGGGTGTGATAAGCTAATTCGCAGCAGGTTCTGTCACGGTTCACTTATCCAAATACACATGATTCGAAGAAAATAACTCACATTTCGAAATATAGACTTTGAGATATTGATATTCCTCAGAAATTTTCGGGAATATTGTTCTCCATGTCATGAATCTTTAAATATTCCAAGAAAGCATGGAAATCTTTAGAAAGTGTATACAAATTTCGAACTGTTTGGAAACCATGAAATGTACATTACAAATAGTCACGAATATTTAAATTTTAATTATAAACAGTGGCAAGAAACACCCGCGTGGTATCTCGGAATTGACTCTACATAAATCTGTAAAAATAAATCTCATTTCATGTTAAGTCTAAATGCTTTTATAAATAGACTTTTCTGGATTAGATTTGCACATTATATAACGTTTTACCTCATACATTCAAGAGATGTTGAAGAGTCATTGCACGAGAAAATCAGGCAAAACCACGCAGAGACCTAAAGATGGGGGTCGGCCAAATCGGCACATACTTGGTATGTGTGATAGGTATGTGGAACAATTATCCACATAGTTAAAACCCTTCAGCTTTTTTTCCGTTATGGCGTTCTGGGACACCCCCCCCCTGAGAGACCCTTTAAAATGCAACAATTTATTGCTTAAAATTACTGAAATGGCAATCCTGATAAATCTAATAAAGGAACGGGCAGAAGTTTTACATTTCCATGTAGCATGTTTTTTTAACGTTTTACAGATCAAAAGATTAAGATGATGCTTTAACGCTAAAAGGGTTTGCTAGGGAGTTTCCTAAACAACTGGAAGGAGAATTTTTATCACTGTAAATTTTAGTAATTTTTAAGGCCCATTATCTCATATGAGCGGTGACTCTGGTGTATGGTTTTACTTTCACTCGAGAGGGAAACATCTACTTATTCAAAAACAGTCGTAATCTATTTGGGCCATACATAACGCGAGCCGTGAGAGGGGGTCTTCATGGGAATGTTTCGCATTTTGTACTTCGGGTGAATATATTACACCATGGGAGTGAGTCATGGCAAATGGTTGCGTAGTTGTTTGTGAACTATGCATTATTATGCTAATTTTACGACGTCATCAGCCCCAAATCCAAGATGGCGGACCGTATGGCCAGGTCAAGAAAACTAGCTTATTATCCCTTAGAATTTGTAAATACGTGGCATGTTTGAATTAAAAAAACATTTAAATGAATGTATTTAGTCAGGTCATCCGTCAAAAAATGTGAAAAATGAATAAAACAATTTCACCAAAATCGAGCTCAAATGTCCTAAACAATATTTTCTACAGATAACAGGCATATATTGTGCAGTATTTAACCTGTGAAATGTACTCCCGAAGATGGCATACGTATGTCTGCAATACAGCCTATATAGTAGAATGCCTAGCTGGCACCACCTGCAGTCTCGTTCTGGTGCCATGACCCCAGACCACCCCAGAAATCCAACATGGCCGCCATAACTGGAATTAAATCTATTGGTTTTTCGAATCGCGGCATCTCTATTTTTCCGAAAGTGAAAAAAAAACACCGCATCTTCCATTCAGAAAATTTTCATCATGAAATGACATGAGGCCATTTAACAAGTTCCACTACGATAACTAGGTCTAAGTACCGTTCTAATCTCCTTGTGATGTGAGTGCATTTATTATTGCAGTGAATTAACCTTTTTTTTGTTCAAGTAGGGCATACGTTTTAATTATTATCGAGCAGGTGCAGGCACTGTGTAGTAGAAGTGTTTGTTTTTTCAAGCTGAAAACTTAAATCCTTTTCTTGTTTTGTATGAGCATATTTTAACGAAGACGTCTCGAATTTTAAAAGAATTTTACCGCCCTTCATTTCTTTTCTGAAAAATCCCAGGACCAACAAGTTAACTTGATTTGGCTTTATCTATATATTGTATTTTCCTTCTTTGTTAAGTATATGCTTCTGCATACCACTGTTAAATTGTTTTACTTTGTTTTACAATCAGCCATAGGACGTAATCTTGTCTTAGCGTTAAAATTTCCTGCTCGTAGCGTGCGAGACCCGGATGATAGCAGTTTCTACATTGTTCGAGGGTTTCTTTTCAGAGGTCAGTGGTAATACTCTGGTACTGAGAGTGTTTTATTGGGCTCAAACTCTGGCAGTTTAAAGTTACTTACAATTTGAATGTACATCTAGTTTACGTCAAAAACGAACAACAGCTACACTAGAAGTACCTACATTTGCTCGGGAAAAATACATCACTTTTCCTTCTAGTCCGGTGAAAAAATGTAGCAACTATAGACAGGTAGCCACTGTAGAGAAAATGCTGATCTATTGCTTAGGAGCAATAAGTTACACATAATTTTAGTACCCACTGATCTTTATTCATATAAACATTGCACATGTAAGCCAATTTTTTAAATCTACAGTTCAAATAATTCTGAAGAGAAATGTTGAAGAGAAAATAATCATTCTCGCCACTGTGAAACTTACGTATCAAAACTAAACGCAAGCTGTCCGATTTTCCCGCGTTTTCCGCCAAGTAACATTTTCTCGATTGTCTCAACTAACCCTTCCAAAGTCAAATCTGCGGAAAATGATTGATAGTGCCATTCGGAATGTTGGTAAATTCATCGACAAAGACTTGTATTCTAACGTTCAATACACGCATACCGTCCGCTACCGCTCAAATGACCCTGTCTGAACTCCAAATCCTTGCAAACTACAATTTTAAACCGGGCACAGGGTGACATATGGCCATTGAAAAGCCGTAACATGCATCTATTTGTGTATATACGGGATTGCAAGGCCCCGCTTATGAATATTAACTAGCATTTGCCTTCCTCGTCGCTAATTGGCTGGTTCAATAAAGCAATTAACTCTCGCTAAAGCTCAGACCGCTGGCAGGTGGCACATGTTGGGCTCTGGGGTCACGTGAATTCACGGGAAAAGGCCGAAAGAAAACCAATTCCACCTCAAAAAAGTGCTGAAATCAATAATTTGAAAATGGTATATGCCAAAACTTTTACTCGGATTATTTACCATATATCCACTGCATATCTATACCAAATTTCAGGTCGTTTAATTGTAATACAATGGTACAGGGGTCCAAAATATGCAGTTTTGGTCCAAAACTTGCCAAAAAAACTCAACAATTTTAATTTTCGGAGCAGATATGAAATAAAATGCCCGAAGGGTATTCGCCCACTCTACTCCTGCGCTAAATTTCAGGTCATTCGGTCTAGGAATGAAGGAGATGAAGCAATTTGAAGATTTGACAGGAGAAAGAAAGAAGAAAGAGAGAAGAAACATTACGAATACTAGAAAGGCCGACATTTGCTTGGGAGCAAATACAGCATATTGTAATCCATCTTCATACCTATACCCACTTACAAGAATGGACTCTTCCAGAACACCCCTATCTATGCAAAATGGACTGGTCTATGTGGCACATTTTCCATTTACAGTGCTGAAGCTATCCCAATACCAAAGCCCAGATCAGCTGGCTTTTTCACACAGGAAGCAAAAATATACATTACTGGTCATAAATGGCAAAAAATCCCAAATTTAACAATTTGTAATTGATGTACACCATGGTTGTGAATAGAGCCCTGTGGCCATATACCCTACGCACCTTCATACCAAATTTCGGACCATTTGATTTTCATACATAGGCATAGGGGCCAAAACTTTTTTAGTCTATAAATGGCAAAAAATCCCCAAATTTAACATTTTAAAGTAATGTATGCCCAAAGTGAAAATGAAGTAGTGTAGGCACTTGCTAGACACACCTTCATGCCGAATGTCAGGTCATTGGGTTTCCATACAAGGGTGTAGGAGCAAAAAATATACATTTTTGGTCAAAAAAGGCCGAAAACTCCAAAATAACTCATTTTTTAAGTAAACTATGAAGAAAGTGTCTATGGGTTCCTGTGCTCATATGTCTAGTGCACCACTGTACCAAATGTCATTAGGTTGTAATACCAGGGCACAGGGGCCCAAAATATACATATTTTGTCTAAAAATGACCAAAAACCCTAAATATCATAATTTTTAAGGCATCTATCAAAAAAGTGAAGAAAAAAAAAAGTCTGGGGGTATTTGCTAGTACTACCACTCTGCCAAATTTCAGCTCATTTGGCCCCAAAATGAAAAAGTTAATCCCATTTGAAGATTTGAAAGGAGGAGAAGAAGAGACTGAGCAAAAACAATATATTGCAATCCCATACTGTAGTATAACAATATATTTCACCATACCTATGGTATGGCTGAAATATAATAATGGTTTGTTAGTATGCCCAAGTAAGTTATATAGACGTTTGACCTTGGAATTGAAGTTGGCATTCTAAGACATTGGTGTACATTAAGGTTTGCCAATGGTTGTGCAATATACGGCATAAATTCACTCATTTTGTGGCTACTTTGTATGAATTACAGTATGGTTTAGATTTACTTCTTCTCTCACGTTAAGAATATGCCTAGGATAATATAGAATATGGCATATGTCATTTAACAGTTCCTATACCGCAAGTGATTTTTTGTGTTGTATGTAAATGTCTAGTAATGATGAAATGCAAGTGAAACTGAGCTGGTTATACTTTTAATCACGATATTGTCAGCCATCTTGGATTTAGACCAATTACGTCATCTTATTAGCATAATAATGTGACGCTATATTCTCAAGATGGCCGTCTTATCACTTTGAATTCCAAAGTAGTTTTCTCGATGTTTAGTCAATTCGGTTAACTGTATAAATCATGAAGGCTTAAACGAATTCTTTGGTTAACGAATGGTTAGTAAGATGAAGAAAATTGTAAAATGAAATGAATATAGTAGACTCTTTCCTCAGCTTACAGTCGTGTATGGCACTGGAGTTATTTCCCAGTAAGACGTATTGAGCCGCAGAGTTCCAGTTTGGAACTGTTATTTAGCCCGCCAAGCTACTTCAGCGGCTAGAGGCTTATAGCTCTAAATTGGAACTGTGCGGCCTCAGGTGTCATACGGATGGATGGCTGCGGTGCTTGAGCAACTGCTCTTTGGCATATCTTATTACATGAATGCCTAACCTTCAAAGACTGTTTTTTTTTAGATTACTAGTTTTTTGGGCTAAGTTCTTCGGTATATGTTATTTAACAGTTCCTATACCGCATGTGCTGTTGTCATTTTTGTGCTTTAAAATAAAGGTCTAGGGGCCATAATGCATATTGATGCGCGAATACACGTCCGAACTAGGAATTGTGATATGTCTTACAGGGTAAGAAACAAGCATGGCTGAAGACATCATCACCCCAGACGATGTACCAACAAACGCTGTCTTAGAAGTTGGTTTTAAGCAAGCAACTTCAGATCCCAAAATACCAAACGAATTAGATCCATATGCCTTTTCGACCGTGCTGCCAAACCCGATGTACCAAACACCATACAGCCCATCTGAAAATGATGCTGACAGATCGGTTCCTGTCGAAGATAGCAAGACCGTACCTGAAACTCGATATTTTCAAAATGCATCTAAGGAACTGACTGACCAGGGGAACTATGACGGACAGCCTTTTACACATATTGGGTGCGATGAACATAATAATGGTAACCATATGCCTGATAAAACTGAAGCTGCAGATGATACCGCACATGTAATCGGGATCGATGATGACGATAACAAACCAATAACAGAGCAAAACATATGTCAGAATAATGTAGAGGCTTCGAAATTCAACATCCAGCCAGCCTTCCCACAGAAGGAACACCCAAATCCGTTGAGCAATCAAGAAAACGATCAAAACACTATCAGGTACCCGACATGTCTCACAAAGGCATTGGAGAAACCCGATTCTGGATACGCAACAAATATACATTGCGACTCCAGCAACGGACTATATGCCGAAGAAAATACAAATACAACAACAGATAACGATGATTATGACACAAAAGTAATCCCCAAAAATGATATTAAAGATGAAATTAAAGAGACAATCGATGTCACTGACGACCTGGATCCTTATATGCCATATGCTGTCGCATATGAATTCACAAACCCAACATACAGGTCAGAAGGCAACTCCACTGAACAAGATACATGTACTGACAACGTGGTTACTGGAAATGAATACATTGACTTTTCTCAAAACAAACATATCCCGAGCACAGATCCGAGCTCCAAGCGAGACGGCCTGAACAGGAATCCGATCTATGTGCCAAACGTACCACAACAAGCACATTGCCGTAAGTTTTTTTTAATATGTATATAGTTAGATTTGGTGAAGGAAATAAGAAAAATAGCAAACATGGCAATTATATATATATATATGCTACCTTTTTTTTAATAACCGTTCTTTATTTACGATAATTCTACTTTTTCTTGTAACATTAGGTTTTTGTTTATCTGATTTCTTATTGATACTCCTGTCATATTTAAAGTCTGAACAAAAACAAGTCGATGAACATCGTGAGCTGAACCTATTTCATCGTCATTTTTATTATTTGGTATTCTTCTTCTTTCAGATTGTTTTGTAAAACATGTAGACGTTTTGACTTAAGTTTAATGAAGTTCAATGAGTTGTTTTCCTAGACTTATTTCAATAGCTGGTTGTCCTAATGTCTTTCACACATAGATGATATACACACATGACTTTTATATATCACTCTCTTCTGGTCTCATTGATGTATTACTCCGAGTAGCATGGGTACCCTAAAATATATCCGAGCCAAAAAATAAACGGCTGCACGGACGCATGTTTTTAGCGGTGAGAAATTCCCTTTCAGCCAACGGAACTGATCTCAAAAGTTAGATTGGTGAAAGCTTGTTTGTAACTGAAGAAATTAGCAGGTAAAGTTTTGCAGCCGCGCGCTAGGTCGGATGTACACAGTCGTGGGTTCTGAGTGGTGCGGTTGTACACTAGCAGCGAAAAAGTGCCTTTTTTTTGGGATTGTCTAATTCGTAGTTTGTAATTGCTATAAAAAAAGTTCCTATGCTAAGTTTACGTTGGCAATTTTTTCCACAATATAGGGTAAATGTGCTTGACATAGAATGAAAAATCTGCTGAAATTTCACGTAGCTTCATTATGAACGCGGCCATTTAAACCACGAATTATAACATAGAAGTCTATGGGAAGAAGAAACTCATCAATGAGACCTCGTGAATATCTGTAACACATGCAGCACGCGTAGGTACATGGGTCATTAACACAAACAATATTGACGTTAACATCGTATTCATTTTCAGAGTGCTCTTGTAAAAGGATTGGCGCTGCCGTGCTAGTAACTGCCCTTTTGGTGGCATCGATTATTTCGGGAGCCTTCATTTATTTCAACAACAGTGTTTGGGACGTTCAAAGGGTAAGAAAAATGGTCTTGATTCCGTTCCGCAACTTCCGGGATGTACCCCACGTGCATATGCTAGTTACGTGTAAACATGTTTAGGGCACAGGGGCATTGTTAAAAGCATGTAATTTTACACCAGTAAAAGGACCGTCGACATTTACTTTCGTCACAAATCCTGTTAAGAGTACTAGCTATATAAACTGGAATATCGCCTATGCACAGACAAGGGGAGCTGTTGACAATACTTCCAACGCTCAGCCTGATTTGGATATTACCTCAACTCATGGTCACCCTGCTGTGGACACTACCTACACCCATGGCCTGCTTGCTGTGAACGCTACCTACACCCATGGACACACTGCTGTGGACACTACCTACACCCTTGGCCAGCTTGCTGTGAACACTACCTACACCCATGGACACCCTGCCGTGGGCACTACCTCCATCCATAGTCAGCTTGCTGTTGACAATACCTACACCAATATCCACACTGCTGTGGACACTACCTACACCAATATCCACACTGCTGCGAGCACCACCTACAACCCTGGTAACCTTTGTGCACATGATAATCTTGCTTACACCAATTTCTATCCGGATACGAGCAATAACTACCACGTAACAATCGATTACATCTAATATGGCGGACCAATGTTCCAGATCAACTAGATAACTAGATTATCATTCCTAAAAATCCGTTGCTATTTTTCAATCAGAAGACGCTCACTTAGTCTATTTATAATTTGTTTTGAGAGTATGTGCTAAAATGTATTTCTGAAAAGTCAAATTTGAGGACACAAGATGACTGACCTAACTGGTATCTCCACAAATTTAACGTTATTGGTGTTGCTATTAACAACAGTAGCAAACATGACTTTTTCTGTAATCTAAAATTTTTGTAACTTACCATGACGTTTTCTGGGAATCCTCCTTTTCACAGTTCCATCCAAATAACTCAATTTATGACGTCGTAATGACGCAATATTACGTCATATTTAATCAAAGTTCTTAGAATATTCATTATCAACGTCTACATCAATCTAATAATTTGGCGGCCATGAGATAAGTCGTTTAAGAGTTTCAGGAGTCAGAAGGGGCGGCCTTTAAAAGCACCACCACCCTCTCCCCATCCCAGATGGTCCGAAAAACTGGTGTGAATGGCATAAATACTGCATTTAAAGTTCCAACTCAAAGTATCATGTTGAGAATGTGGGGTTCGTCTGTCTCATATTTTGATAATGTTAGATTAACGATACTGTTCTTTCTCAGTTGTACCTGCGTGGCTGAAACGGGATTCATGGCGTGTGTACACCAACAGTATTCGGGACAAAGGGATGCGATTTATTGCCAGCAAAGCGTTGGACGGGAACACTAAAACCTACTGGTTGGCCCAACCCAATCGTAACAACATATATATCGTAATTGACCTCAGAGCACCACATACCCTGAATCGCATCGCAATCAACAACTTCGGAGACATCAAACGTGGTATTGAGGCCTTCAGGTTGCAGAAGTCACAGGTTGGGAGTCCGTACAACTGGGAGGATGTAATGCCTGTTACTTACGTGCAGATAGGGACAGACAGGCGCCAGGAGTTCGGCGGATTCCAGGAAACTGCGCGGTACTGGAGGTTACTGGTCATACCGGTCAACTCGCGACTTCAGCCTGCACTTAGGGAACTGAACTTCTATGGATTTCCATCAGGTAAGAGAAATTCATACTTGTATACAATCTTTATAACAAGGAATGCAGGCAGTACTTAATTATGCGCAATGTGGAATAAACTATAAAACACAGGTATATATAAAACAAAAAGCTCCATATTAAAGTGAATCTGTCATGATTTCCATAGAAAACGGTGAGGAAAAAGAGTCTGTAGACCATAATCCTCCGTGACTTAATCATGGCTGTGCTGCTATGGTGTTTCATACCTCTTTTATTAGCTACTGATATCAGCATCCCTATGCTTTTATTATAGATTTTAGAAGAGATATGTCGTTTTTATTTTGAACAACATGACACTCGGTATAATAATACCAGTTGCTTCACTACGAAAGTTAGGTGTGAAAAGTCTTATGTGTTGACTTGAAATGTGTAGCGCTTAATTATATAAAGTCGGACTTCGCATGTAAATATCACTTTTGCCGTAAAGAAAGAGAAAAAAAATGTACAGTTGGACATGTGCATTTACTTATTGTACCCTTTATGGCGTGTTATTTACGCAAAAAAACATGTTACATTTGACCTTCACAAACGATGTTTCTCATATTTCATCAAATTTTATTCTAGTTACAGTTTTTAGCTATAAATCCGACAAGAAAACAATGCCATACAATGGAATTGAGTAAACATGATCGCAGTTAAACATAATGATAATATCATAACATAATGCCATATTGTGGTATTTGCAAGTGAAAATAATCAGACTTAAATGATACATGTCAGGGTGTCTTAAGGTGGGGTCACACCTGCGTAAAATATACGCAAGTTTGACCCCACCTTTACACATGGTTTATGAGGAAATGCTACAATAAGTTTTTTTTGTTATTAGATAATACCTTTATACTTTAAAATACATTAGATTTGAATAATAGCATTCTCTACTCAGAATTGGGATATCGCTTGATTAATCACAGAAACATTTAACAATACATCAGACGAAAAGGTCAATATATCATAGCAAAGGTATGAGGTCGCGGAACTCTAATTTTGGAGATTATGATCATGACAGAATAAACCTTTCCTTCAATAGCTGCTAGAGCTGCTAGGAGGAAGTGGCGAGACGACTGGCGTTGCGGCCAGGGTTACCCTGCAGATGATGGTAGCCCTGCTGAATGTGATCCTGACGGTAAATACCCATGTTGTTCAGCTCGAAACTATTGCGGTGACTCGACTTACCACTGTAGCTGTCCTCGCTGTGTCGACTACAAGAAAACAAAAGGATGAATGAATAGTTTTGGGGGAATATTCATATGCCGATAGTTTCCTGTGACCCTAGTTGACCGAATGTCCTTGTAAGGCCAAGTTAATTCATTCATGGATGACAGGCTGTCGAGTTTTTGTCGAAATCGCTGAAAACAAGTTTTCAATCAACTATAGGGCTCTTCGTCACAAATATGTTTTATCTTTATTTTCTGCACCAGTACAGAAACAAGCCTCTTAAAGATGGAGAATCAAAACATTTCAAGACCAGATCATAACCGATGTAAATGCAATCACTCATCGACATTCTGCACCCATACTGTACTTAACAAACACACATTTACGTACATGTCTACAATGTCATGCATGCCCCCCACACATACACACTCACATAAATTCACACATACACAAACACACACATGCACACACGTCTGCGCACATACACGAACACCCCCCCCCCACACACACAATTACACATACACAAACGCACGCACACACGCAAACATACACACACAAACACACACACACACATACATACATAAACATACACACACAACCCCCCCCCCCACACACAAAAACACAAACATACTCACACACACAAACACACACACACACATCCACACAGACACCCCCCCACACACACACACACAACGGAATACAAAACCTTTTAGACAAAAATAATACGATTCTGACAGACACGTCAACAATGCTACAAAACATCTCTTTTGTGGGTCAGATATTCTAACCTTTATAACACGAAATAAAATAGTGGTAAAATGTTTTTCATTATCCTGACTGGACGTCTCGCACCTTCGTACAATGCATGCTTTAAATTAATCGGGAGGGGGGTTGGGATTAAAACTTTCGGAAGAAAACTGTAAGCGCTAGGATCTTTTATTGGATGTTTCAATCTTATTCATTTTATCGTTTACAGATCAATGTATCGTTGGTTCTTATTCTATTCATTTATGGCAGTGCTGATATAAACTTAGATTATACTTACGTACCCACTTAGAAAGTACGGAAATATCGTATCTGTACTAGTTTGATTCTCTGTATCTGAGCTGCCTAACAGCAGAATTCCTGTTTATGTTCATCACCTGCATGTATGCAGGTATGGTTTTCAGGGGCGTGGGAATTTTTGGAAGCTGGGGATTTAGGGCGCTGTATCTCGAGAACGGATGGTGCAAACACAACGATTTTTGGTACGTGGGTTGGGGGTGGTAGCCTGGCACTCAGGTTTGATTTTGGGCCTCCTGGTGCTTGAACTTGACATTGCAGGTGGCATTTTTGGGTGTTTTGGGGGCACTTTTGGCGCTGTGTGTCCGGAACGATACGCGCCATTGCGACGATTTTTGGTGCATGGGTGGGGAGTTGTTGCCTGTTGCCTAGGATTGACTTTGGGCCTTGTCGCGTTTGAACTTGACACTACTTACTTACTTATCCTCTTCGTCCCTGGTGAGACATAAGGCTATGACCTTCTTCCTCCAACTGGGTCGGTCCTGAGCTGCTGTCTGTACTGACTGCCAGGAGAGACCCATGGACACCAGGTCATCTGACACTGTTCTCCTCCACGTGGTTTGGGTCTTCCTCTTTTTCTTTTACCGTCAGGTCTCCAAGTTAGTGCAACTTTTGGAATTCTGTTGTCAGTCATTCTCAGAATGTGGCCAAGCCATTTTAACCGCCTGTGTGTCATTTCTGTAGTTATTCTTCCACATTTGGTTATTCGGTGCAGCTCTTTGTTTGTTATCTTGTTAGGCCAGAAGATGTTGCATATTTTCCTAAGACAGTTGTTGTGGAATGCGTCTAACTTCCTCATATCTGTCTTGGTGGCCCTCCAACTCTCAGCACCGTAGAGAAGGACTGATTTGACATTACTATTGTATAGCCTGATTTTGGTTTTGCGGCTGTATTGTTTGGACTTCCAAATGGTTTGCAGACGGCTGAAGGACGCCCTGGATTTGTCGAGTCGGCTTTTAATGTCTTTCCGTGCACCATCCTGCGTACTCATCACACTTCCAAGGTAAGTGAAGACCCCTACGCTCTCCAGGACCTCTCCGTCTAAACTGATGGGAGGGGTTGTAGGAGTGTTTATGTACATAACTTGAGTCTTCTTTTTGTTAATGCACAGTCCAGTTTGTTTACCCCTTTCGCTTAACCGGTCAGTCTTTTCCTGAAGAAGGGTACGCTTGGATGCTAAGACAGCCAAATCATCGGCAAAGTCAAGGTCCTCGAGTTACTTAGAAGGAGTCCATCTGATACCCCGTGGTCGGTCAGAAGTTGTTTCTTTCATTACCCAGTCAATAGTGATTAGGAACAGTATTGGCGAAAGAATGCACCCCTGTCTGACACCAGACCGGACAGGGAACGATTCGGACAGGCTGTTCTCTGTGATGACACTGCATTCAACTGCATTCATTTGAACTTGACACGGCAGGTCGAATTTTGTGTCCGGGAGGGGTTTTTCCGGAGTTGGCGCATGTGTTGGCGGTGGCTGAATAATTCTCAATTTTGATTTTGGCGCCCTTGGTGCTTGAACTTGACATTCCAGGTTACCTTTTGTGCGGGCACGGCGCGTGCGCTGTGTCTCCGGAACGCAAGGTGTCATTGTGTTGCTATTTGTTACATAGGTTGGTGCTGTTGTCCTGGTGGTCAGGTTTGATTTTGGGCCTCCTAGTGCTTGAACTTGATACTGTAGGTTGACCCTGTTTTCGTGTGGTTGGGGCATCCCCCAATATCTGCTTGGTTGTGAAAACAGATGACGGTTGGGTTTGGGTTGATTGATAGGTCTTTAAGTTTACGTGTAGAACCATCATCTGTTCAATGTATCAGGTTACTTTGTATCAACACTGTCTCCTGCCAGATTATATACTAGTATCTGTTGCTGTTTTGGTTAGGTACAATTTGAGTTTGGTTCTTAGTCCGAGTTTGTGGTGTTTTGAGAGCTGTGTAGTACTGAGTTTAAAGTTCTGGTACAAGTTCCTTTACCCTGTGTGGCAATCAGAAGAAGATACAACTTTCTAAAGTGGAGAAGAAATGTATAGAGCTTGAGTGTAAGAGAAAGGTATGTGTATGAGTTTTCCTGTGTTTCTTGTTGTTTCTTTGGGGTTGCCATTTCCGTATTGTATGCAGTAATTGTCATATCCGCTTGATTTTTGGGGCTGCTTAATCTATAGTACGGGCAGAGTTAAGTGGTAGAAGCTTTGTTCTGTTTTAGATTTAGTATCGTTTGTTGCATTTTGTCACTGCAAAAATATGATGAAATTGTTTTCCCCCTCTAAGCAACTGCTCATTGATTTTGTGGGATGTTTGCTGGGTGTTCACTCTGACTACAACAGCTTTCTGAACTTTTTAAAGTTGCCAGCAGCTTGCCATCTATGAAAGGGATTGACAAGGACATTTTGAATAGTAAATTCTGCTGTTAAATTTGGCTTAGGTACTTCAAGAGATTTAGGTTTTAGTTAGACGGATTGAATAAAAATATCATACCACCCTGGGGACTAACTGTTGCTGCTGGATGGGGGCTACCACTATTCATATTGTCTATGGAACTACTGTAAAAATATGATTGGTCAAATTATGCAAATAACCTTCCAGTGTCAAGTGATATAACACTCCAGAAATAAATCTTGAATATCATTGGTACACTAAGGAGATTTAGCAGCTGTATAAGGTCAGTACATTGAAATAGTAAGATATCAGTACTGAATATATCATATGTGACAGAATAACTACACGGGCCATCTGAGACAAAAAAGGGTAGGAAAAGTCGTCTAAACAACTTCAAGGTACTGTGGTTGGTTGCATGCTTAAGAAATCCTTTACAAACTTACACATTCCGAAAATGGAATTTCAGACTTTTGCATGGTGCACAACCACCACGGTAAAAATCTCACTTTTCCAACCACGCAACCACGGACGAAAAGGAAAAGAAAATATACAACAGGTCTACAGACACCCAATACATTTCATGCAGGCCTGAGGTCTACGAACTCTTGTTTTTATTTGACTTCACTGTGCTCTGCTTGTACACGGACCTAAAGCTCTTGGACTGTGAATACGCATGTCATTGTAAACGACTACCATGACGTCATAATGATATGCCTCCTCCTTGAATGTACATACTCCCATGATATATAGGCAACTGTTCTAGAAAAATAGATGATGTCATACCAAAGGTCAACCTAAGTCATCAGGACAAACTGATGACCTGGAAGACCTATAGGGCAACCTAACCTAGCTACTACTCAGTACATGGTGAACTAGACCTAGATCAGGGCAAACTAGCCTATAGCCAGGACAAAACGAAACCCTTTACGCTTTTTGGTCAATATCGTAAACTCAGGGTAGAGCGCCCTGCACTAGGGAGGCACAGAGAAGGTATAAAAGGAGGAGTGGTCCGATCTCTGTCATTCTTGAGAAAGACAAATTAAAGTCGAAACCGGTAGAATACCGTCGTCTCTGAGCTGTTATTTTCCCAAGATACGAATGATGCTTAGATTATACAACAATTATATAGTATGGTATTTTGCATTTTGTACAAAATATTATGTACAATGTGAGCTTTTTCTTAAACACAATTCACTATTTATTACTATGTATTACAATGACGTAATACTACGATCACTTGTCATTATTTATGTTTTGACGCCAGAAAAATTTACTAAATCCTTATTAAGTGTTTACCCTATATAACTGTGCTTTCTGTGCGTTCATGGGACGGAAGGACGTCATTTAGCCACCCCTTCGTAATTTCCAAACTTCGTTGGAAACGGGAATGAAATGATGTAATCGTTAAGTTTTATCTTACCTGTAATCTTTGTGCCAATTTGACGTAATATGACGTATTTATAATGTCTATAATGTGATTTTATTGGAAAAAATATGGAATTTCCGTTATGCCTAAAGTAACCTTGAAAAAAGGTTAACGAAAAGAGTTTCTTATCGTTCTTCAGGACTGCTAAGACTTCGTGGACTATCGTGGATACGTAGCCTATCAAAACGACTGAACACGTAAATTCTTTTATACTCCGTGAATAGTTTAATAAGAAGTGAGTGTGGGTGGGTGGGTGTGGGTGTGGGTGGGGGGGGGGGGCTAAAGAATCAGCCTCCTTTTTGACCGTATTATTATGAAGTAGATGGGAAAGGATTACATCGCTTTATGTATGTATGTTACTCTTCTTTACGTTTGAGACTGCATTATTAAAATGTGCATAAAGCAGTGTCCGTACAGATGTGATTTTAACGTCTGTGACCGTATCTGTAACTATAGTCAGTGACACCTGGTGCCGCAGTGCAGTGTGGGTAAGTCAATATTGTCAATTTGTCCAGTTTTCTGAAAAATATTTCCACAATTAACTTGAGTTGCTGTATGAACATATCATTCAATACACATTTGAATATCTTTTTTTCATTTTGAAATTAGCAACTTTTAAAACTCTCTCGTTCTAATTCGTAAAGATCAATTGTATCTTTGTTGCTC
The DNA here is from genome assembly GCA_019207045.1 of Branchiostoma floridae x Branchiostoma belcheri. Lineage (NCBI taxonomy): Eukaryota > Metazoa > Chordata > Leptocardii > Amphioxiformes > Branchiostomatidae > Branchiostoma > Branchiostoma floridae x Branchiostoma belcheri. Next base: position 32,157,458 of record CM033026.1, on the reverse strand, counting down.
ATTGATCTACACCTGTCTTTTTTTAAATCTGAAATAAAGGTGCACAATCTTAGTCAGGTTTGCGGGTCCTTAAAACAAAGAATATAAGACTGCATTTCAACGGAAATTCAGGAATATATATATCAAAATATTGAAAGACGAGGAGCCTCTAGCATAGGTACAGGTAACAAAAGGAAAGTTTTTATAAGCTTGCCAGCATACCAGCATTAGGCTGACCCTAACTCACACTGCCTTTTTTCCTGGATAATGAATAACATTTACACAATGGATCATTTGGTGCTAAGCAGCCTTGATACAATCAAACCGTCTAATTTCGTGCCAAACATCATCAAAATCATCAACATCATCACAGTTGAATGAAAGGCGCTGTTAGTAATTTCACTAAAAAAGATTGTCAAAGTTTTTGAAAAGCACTTAACTTATACAATAAACACGTTTTTCATACTCAACAGCATTAAGAATACTGTTGCTATGGTAACTAGTTTTCAATGCAGAGTCAGGAAAATAGTTATTTTTGACAAATGAATATTACTTTCTTTAATATCGACATATAATATATGGGCATCTCTCACGGGGATGCCCAAACATCGGCTCCCGGTCCATCCGCCTTGCCGTGGTGTGAGAGCCCGAATGTACCAATCTCCCAGTCCCGGGGTAGGTGCCACATTCCTACTCTGTAACCTCGAATGAGGGGGTGGAGCTTGGGTAGTCGCCAAAGGATGGACCACGAGAAACCCTTGGGTCAATCACCCATAGGTGGATAGCAGCTATGCTGCACGCGATTACGAAAACCTCAGTGAGAAAGTCTCAACCTGCTAGAGGATCAACTCAAGGCGGGAAGAGGCGTGTTGATAGTTTTGAAGACACCTCTGGAGGAGGACAGCCTATGACGTCTAACCGACCGAAGCTTTTGTCCCCCAAATACCGCACTAACATTGCAACCTGGAATGTTAGAACTCTCTACCAAGCCGGAAGAGTTCATCAAGTAGCAGCTGAAATGAAGCGTCTTAAAATAGGAATAGCTGGGTTAAGTGAAACAAGATGGCTGGGAAGCGGCAAGACTACCCTACAGAGCGGAGAAACCATTATATACTCTGGTCACCCAGAAGACTATCCAACACATGTAAGAGGAGTAGGAATCATTATGTCTAAGGAAAGTTCACGGAGTCTGATGGAATGGGAACCGGTCTCAGAGAGAATAATCACTGCTAGGTTCACGTCTCGATGCCAGGACACAACTATCATACAAGCATATGCTCCCACAAATGATGCAAGTGAAGCGGACAAGGAACTGTTCTACGAACAGCTGCAAGCCACCATGGCAAAGCGTAAGAAGAGGGACATCACTATTCTCATGGGGGACATGAATGCCAAAGTGGGATCAGCAAACAGTGGCAATGAGGGTGTGATGGGGAAGCATGGAGTTGGGACCATGAACCACAATGGAGAGCTCTTTGTCGACTTCTGCTCCGTGAACGACATGGTTATAGGAGGCACCTTGTTCCCACATAAGGAGAGCCATAAAGTGACCTGGAGATCACCGGATGGATCCTACGAGAACCAAATAGACCACATTGCAATTTCTAGAAGGTGGCGCGGAACCCTACAAGACTGCAGAATAAAGAGGAGTGCAGATGTTGGCTCGGACCACCATCTACTTATGGCTGCCTGCAGGGTACGTCTCGCCGCTTGCAGAAAGAAAGTTCAGAAGACTACTAAGTACAATGTGGAGAGGCTAAAAAACCCGGATATAAAACAGCAGTTTGTACTCACCTTGGCCAACCGCTTCGATGTTCTACGTTACAATTCGGATAATGAGGAAGAGTTAGATGATGATGAAATAGAAACCGAATGGTCGACCATCAAAGAAGCGTACACAAGCACATGTGAAGAGGTTCTGGGAAAGGTAAAGCGGGAGAGGAAGGAATGGATGAGCGAGGGCACATGGGAGAAAGTGGAGGAAAGACGCAAACTGAAAGCAAACATCGAGAACTGCAGAACCAGGAACCAGAAGGCCAATGCCATGAAGCAGTACAACTCAGCTGACAGGAAAGTAAAGAAAAGTTGCAGGAGAGATAAAAGGAAGTGGATCTCAGACAAGGCTGCCGAGGCAGAAGAGGCCGCGTCAAAGCAGGATATGAAAACCCTCTATAGAATCACCAAAACACTGAGTGGGAAAAGAAGACAAATAAACAAGCCAGTACAAGACAAGAATGGTGAACTGCTTGCAACAAAGGAGCAACAAATGGAACGCTGGAGAGACCACTTTAAAGAAATTCTCAATCGCACACCTCCACCGAATCCCCCGGAAATTGAGCCCCCAATAGAATTGCTCGATATTCGCACTGGCCCACCAAGCAAGATAGAGATCCGCAAGGCCATCTCTTCACTCAAGAACGGGAAAGCCGCAGGACCCGATGGAATTCCTCCAGAGGCCTGGAAAGAGGCAGGTAACCTTTCTGTTGAAGCTCTGCATCCACTACTCAGCAGAATCTGGCTAGAAGAGAGGACACCCACAGACTGGAAGAGAGGTACTATTATAAAGCTGCCAAAGAAAGGTGACTTGACACAATGTAAAAACTGGCGTGGCATCATGCTTCTCTCAGTTGCCAGCAAGCTACTCTGCAGGATCATCCTCAATAGAACAGCAAACGCAATGGAGACCAAACTAAGAGATAATCAAGCAGGCTTCCGAGCAAATAGATCTTGTAGCGACCAGATCGCAACCCTAAGAGTCATAGTGGAGCAATCAACAGAATTCAATTCACAACTGTATGCTGTTTTTGTGGACTATGAAAAAGCGTTTGATTCACTCGACAGGACATCACTATGGAACATCCTTGCCCACTATGGAATCCCCCCAAAGATCATCAACATGATCAAAGTCTTCTACAACAACTTCCAAGCACAAGTATCCCACGAAGGAGATCTGACAGAGCCCTTCAACATGACCACCGGAGTGCGACAGGGGTGCCTCTTGAGCCCGCTGCTATTTATAACTGCACTGGACTGGGTGATGAGGGAAACTACCAAAGATGCCAGGACAGGAATTCAGTGGACATTGACGGACATGTTAGATGACTTAGACTTCGCGGACGACCTTGCTCTTCTGTGCCATACCATCAGCCAGATGAGAGAGAAGACCCAGAGGTTAGAACACAAGTCAGGCCAAGTGGGACTAATCATCAACGCAGGAAAAACTAAAGAGATGAGGGTGAAAACGGTGGGGAACGCCAAACCTGTGTGCTGCAGAGGAATAGAGCTGGAGACAGTGAAGGATTTCACATACCTTGGCAGTGTCATCAGCAGTGACGGAGGTGCGACCAAGGACATTGAAGCCCGCATAGGGAAGGGAAAGGCTGCCTTTGTCCAACTAAGACCAGTTTGGAGGGCCAGGAACATCTCCCTCAGAACAAAGCTACGTATCTTTGAATCCAATGTCAAGTCCATCTTACTATATGGCTGTGAAACCTGGGGCCTAACACAAGCCAACATTAAGAAACTCCAAACCTTCATCAATGTAAGACTCCGCTACATCCTTGGCATCTGGTGGCCAAATAAGATCAGCAACCATGACCTCCTGGAGAAAACTGGCCAGGAACCTGTGGAGGTCACCATAAGGCGCAGGAAATGGAGGTGGATTGGACACACACTAAGAAAACCCCCACCATCCATTACGAGGGCAGTCCTAGAATGGAACCCCCAAGGCAAAAGACGAAGAGGTAGACCTAGGCTGTCGTGGAGGCGAGGAGTCATGAAGGACCTACAACATGCAAAGACCTCGTGGCATGAGGCTAAGACAACCGCCAAAGACCGAGGAAGGTGGAGGCATCTCACCGAGGCCCTGTGCTCCAGAAGGGGCAAAGAGGATTAAGTCAAGTAAGTCAAGTCAATATCGACATATTCCGTAATTGTTGATTAATCATAAATTCATCACTAGACATCGTAGACCGGTCCAAAAACGTAACCGTAAAATCCTCAAGTAAATATAAATGATATTAATCGTACACAATATCATACATACACAAATCATGAATGTTGCCATTTTTTGTTGATGATATGTTTAAATACGACTAACTTATATTTAGTATGAAGATACTGAACCTGAATATGAAGTACATTCTATCCATGTGTCACTTCAACACCACGAAAAATTGTGTTCTTAACCTCAACAAAAATTTTACTTGAGTTATAACATAGCAGTCTTTGTACTTAAAGTTATCACTGAAAAATCACTTGTCAATGAGAAACTTTAGCACTTATCATTGATTCTTCAACAGAATCTGCAAGTGGTTCTTTTTCAACGCACACACTACGTTTTTTTTTCGAAAACAATTTTTATCGTACTATCAAAGAACCACCCACCCACTTCCAATCTAAAAGATGCATGAATATACGAAGCAATATTGTGATGAGTCTGAAGTAAAGTTCTTATTTTGAAAAACTTCGATGACGTTTTGAACTTTGTTTGACTAAATAGTGATTTTTGGTAAAGAAATAGCCGTTTCTTATACATATTGTTAACGTTTATACAATGGTAAGCAAACCTTTGTGTTATAACACAGAAGGAAAACCATGAAAAGAACGCACATATCTTCAGCACAATTTGAAATTACAATGGCGCCAAAGGGTATATTAGCTGACGTGACGCAGATGTATGATTACTGCTCAGGAACGTGACGTGTCGTTTGTCTGATTCTGATGAGAACTGTTAAAGCGCACGTGCGCAACAATGCTCGGCTGTTTTCAAAACAAAGTTTCCAACCGTAATAAAAATACTGCAAGGCACCTTCAAAAATAGCAAATATATATACAAAATATTGATCAAACTATCGAAAACGGACAATGTTATCTTTATTTCACGTCGATGTACTAATCGATATAAAAGAACGGGAATAAATAACCTACTGTTAATAACGTTACCATATTTTGTGTGCCAATGCCCCTGACCATTATGTAGACACTGTGTTCACTCGTATCGGTTCCATGGTTCACATTGGATACCATTCAGGTAATCAATGAATTAAACTTTATACAGCTTTGTCTGATCTTTCTCTTTTCTCTCATGACCTTAATGAAAAGCGGTCTGCTGATTGACTAAACAAAGGTTCAAGTAAACAAAATAAAAATCAAATCAACATGGCCTAATAAGGGCGTTTACTATCCACACATGCGTATTTCCTTGTTTGTGAATTAAAGCCCACATTTGTGTTGTATGTAACAGGTTATCACAAATATAGATACATTCGATGTTAGAAACATAAAAGATGGCTCGTCATCAGTCTTAAATGATTCTTTCAGTCAACTGACACCAAGAACGAAATATAAGTCTAAAGTAAGATGGCATTTGTCCTTTTGTAAAGGTTTGACTACATTTTGCAATCTCATTGTTTTACAAGAGAAGAACCACCCACATTCTTGTGCTAAACAATGATATATTGATACAAGAGTCAATTTTGGGACAAGTATGTACAAGTAAGATGACATTTGTTCATTTGTAGAAAACTCCACGACGTTTCGCAATCTTGTTGTTTTTTTCGCAAGCAAAGAACCACCCAACTTCTTCTGCAATTCAACGATATATTGATATGAAAGGCAATCTTGTGATAAGTCTGAAATAAGATAACCTACGCCCTTTTATAAAAGCTCGATGACGTTTTGCAATCTTTTTTTACAGGCAAAGAATCACCCACCTTGTTTTGCAAGACGATGCTATATTGATATGAGAATCAATCTCGTGATAGCTCTGAACTGAAGTAAGATGTCATTTGTGATTTTATAAAAGCTTGACGACGGTTTGCAATGTTCTTTTAGCAACCTCAGTTTTTCACAACCAAACAACCACCCAATGGCTTCTTCTAGACAATGATTTATTGATATGAGATGCACTCGTGTGATAAGATGACGTTTGCCCTTTTGTAAAAGCCCGACAACGTTTTACAATCTTGTTTTTGTAAACACCCACCTTCTTTTGCTAGACAATGCTATGAGAAGCAATATTGTTATAAGTCTACAATAAGATTACCTCGGTACTGTTGTAAAATCTCGGTGACGTGTGCAATCTCATTTTATAAGAAAAGGACCACCCACCTTCTCCTGCTAGACAATGACACATGAATATGAGAAGCAATATTGTGAACTGGCTGGATGACATTTGACATTATCAGGGGTGCCTGAGTATTTGCACGAACCTTATGAGATTCGTACGAATCTTACGTGATACACACGAATCATATGCGAAATCGTACGAACCCTATGAAATCCACACGAATCACTATGTGATTTGCTCAAACCTTATGTGATTTCCGCGAACCTTATGCAAATCGGTGCCGCCGCTACGTTGGGAAAAAGCGTGTTTTTGAGCGTGATAAAAACTGATATTTTTATTCTAAAGTATTGAATGGACATATACCATGACGAAGACGTATTCAAAAACATGTGAGATGCTCTTTTTCTTTATTTCTGCGCGTCAAATCGTATTTTTCCGTCGCTAAGATCGAAGCCGCCATCTTGAAAATCCCGCTCGGCCAATCAAGTGACCCGTGCAAATCCGATAAAGTTCGTGTGTCTCACATAGTCTTTCGTGCGAATCACGTAAGGTTCGAACGTTTTCGCATAGTATTTCGTGTGATTTTCATAAGGTTCCTGAGTTTTCGCATAGTGATTCGTGCGTATCACATAATATTCCTACGAATCTCATAAGGTTAGAGCAAATGCTTAGGCACCCCTGATTATGTAAAAGTGACGTTCGACGACGTTTTACAATTTTTTTTTTTACAAGCAGCTGCAGATTGGTTTCTAGAAAAGTTGGTACCTGGATACAAGTCTTTGTATTGATATTGAACGAATTCGTACTTACCTTTCAAAACCAAAAAAAAACTGACACTTCTCATGATCACTAAACCTAGTAACATGCATTGGCATAATATCGGTCATAAGCCTTATACCGGTCGATTAAAAATAGTGGAACTTAAAGAGATCTACACATGCAACAATAGTTATTTCTGAGGTCTGCACACTTCAGACATCTAGGTGTCCAATACATAATTTACAAAGCATCGATAACAATGCATTCGAAGACAACAAGGCCAAAAGTTTTCAGGTCATTTTCGGGGCAGGCGAGCTCGTCGTGGGACAAACACACTGTCACGTTCATCGCCAGATTTGTAGATAATAATCACATGTGTTCACGGCACAAGACGAGCATGATTCAACAGCAATCTTGAATTTCTTTTGGTGACCTACAACTCGTGTAAAAGTGTGAGGAACCGTTGCATTATCGCCCGGATCTACGGCTGAATGGGTCAAATTGAACGTACGCCGCCATTTTCCCGCCATTTTTAATGCTACGGCCAGCAGTAAAGTTTTACGTCATAGCGGTTGTGACGGACCAAAATTAAATGAAAATTCTTGTCAGTATACGCCCATTTTCTCATGACTTTTTGTATGCTCATGCAGATTTTTGTTTTGTGCAACTACTAACAGGAAAGAAAGGAACAACAGAGGATGTATAAAGGTACATAGCGGCAGTTAATTGTGCCGTGTTTCGTTCGGCCGGTATAGTGCACCCCCTTCCAATCACGCGCCCGTTCTCCGTGCAATTCCGCGGTGTGTTCCAATTACGATATCATGTTTTTAGCAGGACCAGAGAGACAAAATAATTTACACAGAAGAAGTGGCAAAGGTAAGCTGTAACAGCAACATGTAACTGGAGAAAATGATGCGTTGATCATTTGCCAAATTAGCATTGCTTGAGAAATTGCAGTAAACCGACCGGTATTATGCCAATGGATGTTATGTACATGTTGCTGGATATTGCTGTTTTTGTAAAGATTGAAACGAAACAACTATCCACCAGAAAATGTGACAAATATCGACATATAAAATGTAGGACTGACGGACTAATAAACTCGCCAATAGCCTACGTGGTGCCATTTTTAATACTTAATGACTTTGTCTCTAAGGTTATCTGAGGTGCTTTTAAAGTGTTGTTACACGCACTTGATTTGGTTTTATCAATGTCGGAATTTCAAACGTTATTTCAACGTTTGATATATAATTGATGATATAGATGTTTAGGGGATCCGCCAGTCAATCCGCCATGAAAATTGATGGTATACATAGTTCAGGGTCTAAAACTTCAAGATTTTTTTCCTGGTTCAATGGGTAGAAATCCTGGCAGTTTTGAGGTGGGTGTGACAGGGAAGGGTTTCTACTTTCTGATTAGGGCAAAAAGCTGAGTTTTTATGGTTATTAGGGGGTATAAAGTTCAACTGTTGGGACTTTTTTGTCCTAGCACATGGCCTCCTCACTTGGTTGTGGTGCGGTTTTGAGGTCAAGGGTCAATCTTTCAGTTTCCGTAAGTTTGTGCCGTTAGTTTCATGGCGAAATGTGTTTTTTTTTTATGATAGCTGAGATGTCGGGCTTTCATATGAGGGTATGTTTGTTTGCCAGTAACGTCAGAAAGTTGAGTTATTAACAGTTGCTTTCTCCTCTTTTTGGCATAGGAACCCATTGTTAAGAGGCTATATATAGAATCACTGGCGGATGCCCTGAACTTCAGGGCCTGAAGTGATCCAGGTATCGCCCTGCCCTCCCCCCTTTTAGCTATTTTGGGGCTGAATACACCTCTATATGTGTGAAATATGATCCCAGGGGACATGCCATAATAAATTTGTTGAGAATTTTCTATATTTTAGCTGTTTTGGGTTCACTGGTGTGCTAATGGGCACTGCTTACAATGGAAATTGGCATTGGTGTAAAATGACTTAAGAGGGAGGATGGACTCAACAAACGGTTGCCATGGCAACACGAAAAACTAGAAAATTCGTCAAACTTCGTGAAATTGTTGCCAACAGTATTTTAGGAAAACTCAGCTAATTTGGTTGCTCTAGCATAAGCCGTTCTGGTGTTATAGGACATCAAAGTTGGCGCGAGCCTCAAAAGCCCCCCCCCCCCCGTCTGAATAGGGTTAAGTCGTCAATATTGACATGTTTTATCTCGATAGTCCATTTTACACATTGGAAGTATATAACGTACTACATTGACTGTCTTGTTATGAAACTAGCCCCTGGTTTGCATTAATAGAACTTGATTATGGAAGGCATCCCCCAATATATCTAGAGATCGAAAATCATGACAATCCGTCAACTCTTCCCGTGTTATTACCTCCAACGGGATGATCCAATTGCGCACGCGCGGAAGACTTGCTGTAAATTCCGGAATTTTTATCGGACATACTAGTACACAGTTAGGCTAATATTTCTCTATTTGTTAGTTACATGTGTCTTATCTTAGAGTATCTGCTATTATGAAATGACGTAGGCTTATAAACTGTCCTAATTATTTATGCAAATTAGCCCCTGATTTGCATGATAAACAATGTTTTGAAATGAATGAATTTGACCGACAAGCTGTGTTGTTTGAAACTCCTCTAAAACAGGAATTCCTTGTAATCAAAGCAGACCGCATGATTTATTATCGCCGGACCATCATGGAAATGACAACGTCTGTGCCATCTGTGCTATGTGGTGCCGGCCTCTCATCGCACCCAGCAACAAGCCGCTGTGCTAATCAGAAACGGTTGCTTGAACTGCCTTTTGTTTCGAGCCAGGCCTTCCAGGCGGTCCGGACACTGCACTCGTGTAGTTCTCTTACCTAAGTAAGACCCCTTGATGTATCGCACACAGCATTATGTTTAAAACTATAGATTATCGGTTGCCTGATGTTCTACCTGGCTATATAGAGCGTGCGAGGCGCCTTGTAGTATATTTTCCATTATTCCTTGTTGTTTAGTGTTTTTATCATTATTCCATGTGTTCCTCTTCCAATGATTCCGACAATACTTGTTCCCTTCCTGCAAAAACTATATCTGACAATCTGTGTACCATTTTTGCAAAGACATCTCTTTGCCTCATGTTTCCAATTCTGTAAGTTCGAATGTTTTTTCCCCTTAACAGGAATTTCCAACGTTGATATCACCTTGCACTGTCCTTGTGCTTTGTAACCTTAAGGTGGTTTGATTCGTAAGTTTTCTCCTGAAAGAAATGTTCTCTTATGTTTATATTATTGTAGCTTAATCTTTATTTGTTCCTCCTGGTAAACTGGAGTTGCTTACAGTTTTGTTATGTTCCCGTGGAGGAATAAATTATTGTGTTCCGCCAAACCTGATATTGTCTCTGAGCACTTTTCTATCTCTCGTTGTCGGTAAAGAATTCATGAAGTGTAAAACAATTTTTTTGCTAAGCAAAAAGGTGTTTTATCCTTCACATTGCATATACCTTGGTTTGCTAAATATCTACGTTATACAACTTATATTCTTTGTTTGAACGGTTTGCTGAACCCAACCCTGATTATGTAACTTCATTAAATATAAAAAGAAACATTGAAGAAAAAGAAGAAAATTGTATTTTCATGTATTGAGCCAGTAAAGAGATTTATTTCTACACATTCACACCAGTGCACAACCACCGCTTCATATACACCGACGTTCCGGTGACAGTCTAATACCTTCCACGTGGCATTTCTGACCAGTTTACATTGTACTGCAGCACTAGCTGTCGCTATTGTTCAGAAACCATTGTTTTTATTTTAATCTTTTTCTTTTAAACTATATAAAAAATGCAAGTTATACAACGTGGTACATATAACATCTGAGAATTTTGAAGTAGTAAAAGCGACAGTTTTGTTCATCTGCTTCTTAATAATGCGTGTTCATCGAACGTTGCTTTGGTCACTAAAATGCTTTATTGAGTGATTTTTGCAAGTAAAGACCAAGGCGGCTCATTAACTCTTATATAGTATCTCCCATTTTTTTTGTTCGTCATAAAAACAGCATCAACGACAAATAAATAGCAACAGCGACAAATAATAATAAACAATACGGCATAAACGTAATGCATACTGAAGATATCATCTTTGATCCGAAATATTGGACCGGCGATATTGTTCAAATAAGCATTTTTTTTTAATTCCTTATTTTCAAATTACATAAACTGACATACTACTATAATAAATCTAGATTGAAAAAAACTTAGAAGTAGCAAAATGAAATCAAATTTTAGCATGTTGCTTAATTAGTCTAAGAATTCATTCGGTCACGGGCACTCCTATACCAAATTTATGGCTACCGTACCATGGTTTTTCAACCAAATGACCTAATTTTTTTATAAAGAGGTGCACTGAGTATTTAATCAAATCACCCACTTAAAATTCATGGCCGGGTCAACGACCTCAACCCCAAACTGAAGACTGCACCTACAGACTCGTATGGCTATATAACTTAATTAAATAGGTAACCAATCGCTTAGCCTGAATAAGTATCTTGAGGAGGCCTCATGTTGTCGGAAGAGTCCATCCTTGCACGGAGTGGGCACTTTTTAATACGTGTAATATAAATGCTAACATTGACTTCAAAAACATGGTCTTATGAAAAGAAAGATGTAGTCATATTCTTTTTAAACATTTGATTAGCTTTGGGGTTTCCGGAGGCAGTATACCATTTAATTAACAGCCCGGTTCAAACCTTCATAAAGAAACAAAGGTTCACACAAACAAATAACTGCATCAATATTACGTCACAGGGAAATCTAGCCAATCGTATATTGTCAACATGTCAAAAGTGTCCAAAAGGATTTCTCGCATTTTTTAATTCTTTTGTAGTTTTCGTAGTCACCCTGTCCGCAACGCAAGTCGTCTCGCCACCTTCTCTTAGGACCTATGTGATGAAAGATTAGTCAGTAAACATTTAAAGCATATAACAACCTTGCAAACATCTAATGCATTGGATTCCTTTATTGCATATCGAGCGTGCACATGTGTTTCGTATCACCCGAGGTACCAGCCCGACCAGCGGTTGAATTGTCTGGTGGCTGATGAGGGCAGGGGTAAGATGCATAATACACGGTGCCGTACTATGAATATGCCCAAACCAAACAAAAATACGTATATTACAATTTGAAATGTACCAGAGGTACACATGATTCTAACGTCAAACATGAAAACTTCTGATGAAGATATTAACAAATCTAGTAGCAGTGCACTTAGTCCAGTACACTTGGCGTGTTCGGATCATACAATTAAAGTAAGCTTATGTAATTTATCTTTGAAAATCTTAGTCCGGGCCATTTCGCTAGAAAATTGATATAACAATGTTTAACGTGATATTTTCAGGTACATGTATATATGATTCTGCTATTAAAAGTGATCGATTTGATGATCTGCAAAAATGTATAGATAGTTTTTTCCCCGACATTTACTGATGAGTAACAGCTTTTCTCGAGACCATTGTTTGAGCATGCATTTGAAAAAGCGCTTTAAAGGTCTACTACGCAGTTATTTGCGCTCAAATTTGAAATATTCTAGAACTAAGAAATGACTCGGGACTACTCGGATTTCGTTGGTGAAGAAACAAAATGGCTGAAACCCAGCACGGGCATGCAGATTCCCAGGTTTTCAAACGCGCTCGCACGGGGAAAATATCGACTCCTGACATGCCTTGAATAGTACTCCATAACGTGGTAGGCTTGATTCAACTAACTATATAAAGAAATGGCCGGAAAATGGATTTTTTGTTTTCAGTTTGAAACGCAAATAACTGCGTAGTAGACCTTTAAAAGTAAAATAGCAAATGAGTGATTATTATCACCCACTGTATTGTTAAATTTCAACAATACAACATGTATTCGTATAAATGTGTTGTTTTCCTGACAACTTTTCTTCTCCCTCTCCTACCGAAACTTTGTATAAGTCAGTCCCCGTCACTTTTGAGCCAAAAGACTTGGAATTTGGTATAAGGGAAGATTAGGTCAATACCAGATTGCCTTTTTTCATACCTGCCCTTAAATAATTGTACTTACGTTTAAATGTCATTACAGATGTGTGTGGGTTTTTTTAAATGCATAACTAGCCCTCCCTTACCCTGGTGTTACAAGCAAATGATCTGGCATTCGTTAACGGATTTCTTTAAATATTTTTGAATATTTCTTCAAAGGCCTGTTTATATTACATAGTATATCAATTTTTTTAGTTTTTTTTTAATCTAACTCATTCAGCTTTGCCCTAAACTTCCCTTTGCCACCCGCTGCAATTCATCGTTGTCACCCTCGTTACGCTTCAAATTTTTTAATTGAAGTAACGATTTCCGTCTCGTATTATCACGCGTTAGTCCAGTTGTATAAGCACATTAGTTCCCAGAGTGATGTCTGGTGGCGTTGTTGATTAGATAAAATATTTTTTTAACTTATGGACTTAGATTAGAACCTCAGGTTGTATCCTTTCTTTAAAGCCAGCCATTATTTTTTTTGTCTTCTGTATTCCACATGTTATGATAAAGAACTGTTAGTACGGGGTACCAATCCGCGTCTTTTGATAAATCTGCCCGTACTAGCAATTTGGCTGATGTTACCTCAAATCTGACATGTTGATACCCTAACTCAATATCAGACTCAAGACCAAGATGTAATTGTAAGACATACCTAACTGACAAATGAACCCCTTAGTGCGGCTGCACCGTTCATCATTCCAGAAGTGCACCTTTGTACCAACTTCGGCGCAGTCTTCGCCTCCAGAAAGATTGTTCGGCTCTCCTGGCTCCCAGTTGTTGTAGCCGGATGCTTCCAGGGTTTGGCCGTCCGCAAACGCCCATTTCCCGTCGCTGTCGGCGTCAGTCAACCCAATCCATCGTTGGTCGGTTGCTCCTCCTAGGTCATGGATGAATGCGTTGGTCGCCTTGTCCTTCGGCATAGCCAACAACCCTCCGTCTGCGGCACACGTCTGTCTAGCATCACAGTACGTCTTCCGCTCAGCAAAGTCCTTGTAGCAAACCCCATTAAAACTGACGTAACCTGCTATTGGACACACTAGTGATGTAGGGAATGAAACAATATTAGGTGGCTTAAAGACAGCAGACTTTGTTATTTAGCAATACAATTTGAATATCTAAATAAGGACTAAGACAATTAACAAGAGAGGCCGACATTTGCTAGAGAGCAAATACAGCATATTTCAGCCATCTCCCTCCCTATGCAACAAAATCACCCATTTGAAAAAATCACTTTAACTCATGACGGCTTAACTAAAAAATGAATCTTACACAATCCGCCCATGCAAGAATGGACTCCAGCGTACCCCATATGGATTTCCACAATAGGCCAGTCCAGAAATACTCATGAAAACATGAAAACGTGAAAACATGGCCTTTTAAACAAGTGCTTTTAAAAAAGCTGGCATTTTGCGAATGTTTGCGTGTGTGAACGTTTTTTTCTAGTTATTAGAATGTCATATAAATAGAACAGAGTAACTAAACCTGATATTGGCGCATGGAGAGATTCACATATGTGCCTGAACTGCAGCAGATCTAGACGCCACCTGTTAAAATTTGCGTGAACTGCAGCAAATTTCACTACACATTGCCTGTTTTTGAGTGAGCTCTGTTGCGGGGCATTTTTAAGTTGTTTTTTTTAAATTTCTATTTCTATTCGGCAAAAAAACGAAGCGGCGAATCCGTTAACCAAAGAAATAAATTGGTGTGGCCTAATGGATGTAAAAATTAGTATTTTAATGGATGTAAAAAAGAAAAACAAATTGAAAAAAATCCACCTCCCCGGATTCGAACCGGGTGCATTGGTTCAGAATGCGTAAACTGTACCACTGCGCTAGTGCGAACATGTTGAAGAAATGCATGTTTTAACAGGTATAGAAATGTTTGGCATGGATTGAACAGGTCCGTTCATCTCAACATCACAACATCACAACATCACGAGCTTGGATACTGCTCCATGTATCTGACATGCTGTTTGAGTGTCAACACACGGCTTAGAATCAGTCTGTTGGGGGCAAAATGAACAAAACTATCGTTCTTTTCTTTCAGATTTTTCACATGCTAGACGCCACCTGTTAAGATTTGCGTGAACTGCAGCAAATTTCACTACACATTGCCTGTTTTTGAGTGAGCTCTGTTGCGGGGCATTTTTAAGTTGTTTTTTTTTTTTAATTTTTATTTCTATTCGGCAAAGAA
Organism: Branchiostoma floridae x Branchiostoma belcheri; assembly: GCA_019207045.1. Taxonomy (NCBI): domain Eukaryota; kingdom Metazoa; phylum Chordata; class Leptocardii; order Amphioxiformes; family Branchiostomatidae; genus Branchiostoma; species Branchiostoma floridae x Branchiostoma belcheri. The sequence goes on along the minus strand of CM033026.1, from coordinate 32,142,442 downwards.
ACGAAGCGGCGAATCCGTTAACCAAAGAAATAAATTGGTGTGGCCTAATGGATGTAAAAATTAGTATTTTAATGGATGTAAAAAAGAAAAAAAAATTGAAAAAATCCACCTTCCCGGATTCGAACCAGGTGCATTGGTTTAGAATGCGTAAACTTTACCACTGCGCTAGTGCGAACATGTTGAAGAAATGCCTGTTTTAACAGGTATAGAAATGTTTGGCATGGATTGAACAGGTCCGTTCATCACAACGGCGACTACACTGGCCAGTAAGCATTTTGCGACTGCAAGTCGCAAAATGCAAAAAGAAACTGAATCCAAAATTGAATTTAGCAAAAAAAGGTCCCCCGTGCATGAAAGGCATAATAAACCAGTCTAAAAAGACTAACGTTGAAAATGGAATTTTTAATCATCACCCGTCGAAAACTACACCACTACATCACTACATCCTCCGTCAGAGTAAATGGACAGATGTCTGACTCCTTCCATATCAACAGTGGTGTCCGCCAGGGTTGCGTCTTAGCACCATCTGTGTTCAATACAGCCATTGACTATGTCATGAGCAGAACTGTGGCTCAGTGTGCCTGTGGTGTAAGCTTTGGGAATGTCACTGTCACTGACTTGGACTACGCGGATGACGTGGCTATCCTAGCTGAAGCCATGGAAGCCCTCCAACTTGCCCTCCAGGCCATGGACACGGAAACCCATCCGCTGGGCCTGCAGGTCAGCTGGGGAAAGACCAAGGTCCAGAGCCTCAGTGACTACGAGCCTCCTCCACAAGGACTGGTGATCAACTCCAACCCGGTTGAAGCTGTTGACAGGTTCTGTTACCTTGGAGGCACCATAACATCAGACTGCAAGAGCGACACAGATATCCAACTCCGCATCGGCCGGGCCGCCTCGGCAATGGCCAGCCTGGACAGGGTTTGGACCAGCAGCAAGATCTCTGTGCAGACAAAGATAAGGCTCTACAACAGCCTCGTGCTGTCCATTCTTCTCTACGGGGCAGAGACTTGGACTCTCACTGCTGCCCAGGAGCGCCGACTCGACGCCTTTGACACTAAGTGCCAACGGAGAATCCTGGGGATCAGGTGGCACGACTACGTATCCAATGTCACCCTGCGCGAGACCACCAGTCAACCCCAACTGTCCAACAAGGTGCGCCAGGCCCGTCTACGCCTGTTTGGCCACATTGCCAGGACGGAGCCACCTCTGGAAACAGCTGCCCTTCTGAGGGAACCGACCCCACCCAACTGGTCCCGCCCCAGGGGCCGTCCCAGGCATACCTGGCAAGAACAACTGAAGGACGACCTGAGGGCTGCCGGCCTCGACCATACCACCGCCTGGGTGCTGGCCCTCAACAGACCTATGTGGAGATCCGTGTGTGCAGGCGCTACGCTCCATCCCGGAGCATGCGGACCTGAGTGAGTGAGTGAGTGAGTGAGTCGAAAACTGAATTTGGACCCCCCCCGTGTGCAAGAATGGACTCTTCCCGTGATACCTATATGTAAAGTGGAGCAGTCTAAAAATACATCTGCTAAAATAGGACTTTGAAATATCAACAAAGTCTAAAAATGGATTTAAAAATGCCCCCTCTGTGCAAGAATGGCTTCTTCCAGCACACCCTATGTGACATTTCAAATTAGACCAGTCAAAAAATAACCCAACTTAACAACTTTGAAATAATCACCATAGTCCAAAAAGATTTTTAAGAATGCACCCTTTCACGTAAAAATGGACTCTTCCAGCACACCCCATGTAAAATTGCAAATTAGAGCAGTCCAAAAAATATCTGCACTGAAAGACTTTGACATACTAGTAGTCACCAAAGTCCAAAAATGATTTTAAATTCCCCGTCCATGCAAGAATGGACTCTTCCAACACACTCCATGTAAACTTTCGAAATACACCAGTCCAAAAATACACCCACTGAAAGACGTTATAACATAAGTCAAACGCAACTTGTGGGTATGCACACAAGGGTAAAATCACTTACATAGTTCTAAGTCACTGGTAAGAACGTACCTTGCATATGTTGCAACAGTATGGGATACATATAAAAAGAAAGACTTAGAAAAATAAAAGGCGAAGGGTACAAAACCAAGATGCTAGAGTCTGTACAAACAACTACAGAAAGGATGCTAGTGTTACCGAAATGAAAACAAAACAGCGGCGGATGTCTCTTGAAGACAAAAGGAAAATGTCCAGACTTTGCATGATGTACAAAATGACCAATGAGCTGGTGGACGTACCGACTGATACGAATCTAATACCAGCTCAAAAAGAACACCAAACAGTGTATTTCAGTATCAACATTACCATCCTAGGATTGATGCATTCAAAATTTCGCATTTTCTTAGAACTATCGTAGACTGGAATGTGTTATCACCAAGCACAATATGGGCATCTTCTCTGAATAGTTTTAAAGCTGTACTGCAAAAGATTTGAACAAAACACAAAGTAGCTTTTCCCACTTTTTTAAAAAACATTACTACTTCAAATAACCCTATAGCATTGCATTCAGTGAGAGATGCTGCGACATCATTGCACAACATAAGCATGATAGATTCACCGTCTATATAAATTTTTAGATAGTTACGTAAACCCTAGGTATACCGGTAGAGGGTGTGGTTTAAACGTAGATATGTATATAATAGAGGCAATACTAACCTACCCATCCGGATTACGCACACGCACTAGGCTTCGTCCTACCGGGGAAGATAATTAGGCGAGAATTGGCGCTAAACTATACAGCTACTGCCAATATCCCTAGACAGACTGTGACTGTTCAGCCTGTGCAGCTAGCGTGGAATAGGTACATGTACGTCCTGACTGTACCTATTCTTCGCTGACTGCACAAGAATTACTAGAGCCCTGCTATATCTTGCAAGGAAAAGTGGTGCACTTCCAAAAATTCCCTGGACGTGCTGGGTCTCGCATAGCACGATTTCTAACCCGGAAAATCAGGTTTCGTGGCATTTGATGCAAAGACGTAATTTTTGGCAGTGCACAAAACCGAAAAGCTAGGGTTGGAAAGCAGAGGCAATCGCTACCAGACTCTGGATCGCTGGAAAGTCGTAGAAATGGAACAAATAGAGGAGTAAGCCGGCCAGAGAAATATAGCCGGCTCACTTCTCTACTCGTTCCATTTCTACGATTTTCCAGCGATCCGGAGTCCGGTAGAGACTAAAGCAGAGGTACAAAATGGTTACCAGGGTTTTCGGTGGTGTCAGCAGCAAGGTGACTAATGGTGTCCGAGGAAGTCTGACCATGGGTGTTTGTAGTGTCCGCAGCAGACTGACCATTGGTGAAGTTTGTGTCCACAGCAAGGTGACCATAAGTGTAGGTGGCGTCCCAAGCAGGTTGAACAGAAGTGGATGTAGCATCAGCGTTCTGGAGATAGATGAACATATATTTACTACATGTAGTGAACGGAAATTCTGTGAAATGTAATTACGGATTGTTCGTTTCATCGTGTCAAGGTAAACAATAAACAACGCACTGTAATATGTGAGTTGCACATGACACAAATATGCATTAAAATGTATGTATGTTCCAGCTCTAAATGGAATAAAGAAGGTAACTCTACCTCTTGAGCTTTCCAACCATCGTTGTTGTAGTGAAGCCAGATTCCGAAAAAGCCCGATGCAAACGACAAGGCAGATATTGTAACAACAATGCAAACCCAGCCATATGTGCACTCTGAAAAAAATAGGGATATGATATGGGGAGGTCAAAGTGTCGGTGAAAATAAACCAAGAACTTGGGCATTACAAAAACTTTTCCTGACAAAATCAGAAAAAAAAGTAGGCAGTGGCAAATCAGATTTTGACTGACAAAGCCACGGAAGGAGTTTTTCTTCATAACAAAATGTTCAAATGGTACTTCAAAATTTACGCCAGGGATCTAAATTGACCTGTTCTGGTGTTTGAGGGGTTTAATTCTTACTCTTATCCACACAACAAAATAAAACTTACGACAACGTGCTTGTTGCGGTACGTTTTGCACGTACATCGGATTCCTGTTCAGGGCGTCTGCAGGTTCCATAGTCGGCACGTGTCTTTTGGGGGGATTGTCATTGTTATTATTTCCAGGAACCATCTTCTCAGAATTATGTTTTGTTAAATTGCAGTCTGATATGTACGATGGATTTTTGAATTCACATTCGACGGCGTAAGGCAAGGAATGGTCTTGATTGGCATCATCGTCTGTGACATCGACTTGTTCAGGAATCTCAGAGTAAGCGTCGTCTTTGGGTATTACATTTGTATCATTTCCGTCGCCGTTCGTTGTTGTAGTTGAAGTTGCTTTTTCATATAGGCTGTTGCGGGAATAAGACCTGTCTGTTTTGTATCCTGAATTCTGTCGGGAGGGAGAATTTATGTAAGCTTTCGAAGCCACAATATCATTTTGACATGTGTTTTCGTCAGAACTCGGATGAATATTGGCATTAGCTGATGAGATTTTGATTGCTTCAGCGGCACAAACTTTGGCGTCAGTTGTATAAAGCATATGATTCTTATAATCATTTTCCTTATACCCGTTAGATACGTCGTTGTCTAAGGACCCGGGATTAGTAAGTCTCTCTTCTTTGTTATGAATATAGTAGAGTTCAGGATTGGTAGTGTTATCTTGAACAGGGGGAGAACTGTTAGCATCATTCTCAGGACAGTGTCCTGTTTCGTACGTCGGATTCGGGAGCCAGTTTGATACAACATTAGCCACTTTCTGTATTTCGGCATCCGAACGTATTTGCGTCACAGTACCCTCCAAAACACCGTCTGTGTGGACTCTCGGTACAGCATCGGTGGTGATGATGTCTTCAGCCATGATCATTCCCCACCCTGGATATACATGTCGTTATAACAAGAAATTTTTACCCTTACGAAAATAGAGTATTATATACTGTTGTTAATAATTAGAAAATATGCAGTAACTAAGCAATATAATTCCAGTGCACATAATTTTTTTAGCCTCCGTTGTTTTAATTCTATCCAGACTTTTTATTGCATTCCGTGGCCCGGTGGAGACTTATTCGGCTCACTATTGTTAGTTTGAAATTCGTTACGACTTATACGATCATCAAATTTGCAGGAGTGATATGCTTGTAGAGTTTTATAATTCTGGAAACTTCTATATTACTATTAATTAATATGACGTAATTATTACGTAATTAATTGATTATGGGGCTAAAACGGGGAATTCTGATTCTGGAATACCTATTAGTAACAAGTATATCACACAAAAAATTCACAATTCATTAAAGTTTCTTATCAATCTCTAAGTATAATATGATATCTATGTCAAAGGCTTCTACAAAGACGTTAAAATGACATCATAAAATGATATCATCTGTATCTTAGCTATTCGCAACCTTAGATTATCAACCTTAGATGTTCAGATTCTTGTTTTTTAAACATAAAACCCTAAAATCCTATGAAAACATATCAAAGACGTTGATATATTTTTTGTTAAAGTGTATAAGACACCCCAGTGCATCATTATGGGACTAAATCAAACAAAGGTATCACTATACAATCGATATACACATAAGTGAGAGGTAAACACTGTTCGCCTGTTAAAAACGAAATTTGATCTTCGCGTCACGAGGCTACCGATAGATAGAACGACACGCCTCTGGGCGCGCCTCCACCGGGAATGACGTAAGCAGTAGAAGAACGCGGGGGATTCGAGGGATTCCCCGGCGCCATTTTGATTGTTAGTAAACACTGTCCTCAGGAAGACTCCGGCTATTTCTGAGGGATTTAGTTTGTCCAAGGACGTTATATATAACGCCCTTGGTTTGTCAACATGCCTACACGGTGTGTCGCAGCGTATTGTTCGAACTACACGTCCTCTTCGATAAGTCTTCACAAGTTTCCAAACGACGAGAAAGTTCGCGAGAAGTGGGTGCAGAACGTACGGCGGACAAGAGGCCCTGATCGGGAGGGGAGGGAATGGACGCCGAGCCCGACCTCTCGGCTGTGTTCCGACCATTTTACAGAGGACTGTTTCGACCCTGCCCAGGATTTGAAGAGATCGTTTGGGTTCAATGCGAAGCACCGTAGGGAGGTGCTGCCCGGTAAAATTCCAACCATCTTTCCCCGAGGCCCGGCCGAGCCGAAGCGTAGGGAATCACAGGCTGTAGCCAAAAGGCGTCACCAGGAGGTAAATATTTTGAGTTGTCTTCTGTTTTATCTCGTTGGGATATAACATTAACAGGGCAGCATTTACAGGGGTTATAGTTTCGGAAATTTTCGTTTGTTTGTTCGTTTGTTTCTTCTTGGTAGTTTAAAAAAAAGAAAAGGAACTGCAGCGAATATCAATAAGCGGCCCCCCTCCCCACTATAAACACCGGCTCTCATACACACGCAAATTGTAGAAGGCCGCGGTTACAGAAAGATTAGTTGTCGTGTTTATTTTCATCAGCAGTGAATGTATTTTTTGTAAGAAATTATGACTTATGAATTATATCTTTTGTCAAATAAATATTATTTGGTCAACAAGGCATGGTATTTGGAAAAAAAAAATTATGTACAAAACTCATGAACATAAACATCACATAACAGAGGTAACACTTGCCAGTAGCCAAGATAATGTCATACAACAAAACACAATATATGCTGTATTTATAAATAGTAGTCATCAGCTGCTTATATTCTATGGTTATAACATGTACTACATTTCTGTGAGCAGAGGCTATAAAGTACTAGAATAATAGGAAAGTTGTATTTATTCAGGGCATGTAAGTGTATAGTAAATAATGAAAGGCTATCTTTTTATTGTTATTAGATACTCCGAGAATGTCTATCTGCTGAGCCTGTAGAAGAGGGAGGATCTGATCCTGACATCTGTGCTACTGCGGTGTCAACTGCCAGTGGTCCACCTGTTGATGATGATGATGATGGTCCACCTGTTGATGTAAGTTTTGACAATAGATCTGTATGTAAGTTTGGTAGAGCAGATTTATTTCTTAAAATCACATGAATCGAGATAGTGTCGTGGCAGCCAGTCATTCTGTTTGCTTTGTGAATGTCACATGTTTTGAATTTTTTTTTCATTTTCCATCTTTTTGCTACTGTAGTAAAATATTGGTTGTATGATATAATATAATAAGGTATTGTATATATATTTTGCATTCTTTTATGTATAGGTGACTCCAACAGAAAACCAGGGGATACAAGTCCAGCCAGACATGAAATCACGGGCTGTGCAGGCCAGACTGCGAGTGGGGACTTGTAAAGGTATTTTATCCTCATTATCAGCTTTCAGCTCCCCACTTGCATTTTAAAGTTTTCTTGTATCCACAAAAATGTCATTGGACCACTTCCTTTCATTATGTATATATATCAATAAGGATTATCATTCCTTACAAAGAGTTACAGTATTGATGTATATAGTTATATCTGCAGTAAAATGTAGCCCAAAACAAGTATTTTAGACAAACATTTTTTTCTCAGATGCTATACACAGAAGTTATATGTACAAACCTGCATTGTTACACAGGGCATCTTTCACTCTGGGATGTTTTTTGCTATATTGTATTAACACAGGTGTGCAGATCAAGCCTACTGTTACAACTATTGGCATACAGAACAAGCCTTCTGTGAAGACCATCTCCACCCAGACACAGATCACATACAACAACCGGTTGCAGGAGTTAGATGCCATGTCTGAAGTTTCAGAGCCGGTGGAGGATGCAGCATACGAGAACGATCCAGACTACGAGCCTATGGAGATATCGGATGATGAGGAGGACCCACCCGAGGAGGTGCCAATCCCCGAGGCGACGTCAGATACCCTGCCGGACACACGCATCTTCATGGTGTTCTGGACATGTTTGGTGCAGCTGTTCTCCACGTGGTGTTGCTGTCCAGCGTGTCCCTCTAGGAAGCTGATTTGGCGCTGTAAGGAAGTCGGGACTCACCTGCTGGTGACATTCCTGTGCAGAGATTGCAGCTATGAAGATACATGGAGGAGCCAGCCTTCCTATGGCAGGACTGCCGCGGGGAACATTTTGCTGTCATCTGCTATACTGTTCGCTGGAGCCAGTGTGACCAAGGTGCTTAGAGTCTTGTCACACATGGGCGTGGCCGTTATGTCAACCCGGTCATTCTTCCGCCATCAAGAAAACATCCTGTTCAGGGCCATCCGTACGCTGTGGAGGGAGCGGCAGTTCTGGATGCTGACAGTCCTGCAAGCCGAGCAAGAGCCCATTGTTTGTGGTGGGGATGGCCGCGCGGATAGCCCAGGACACTCTGCGAAATATGGAACTTATACAATGATGGAGCTGAAGCAGACAGCTGTGATAGACGTGCAGCTAGTGCAGGTAAATTGTACTCTAACACTGTCTCTTACTTGTAAAAAGTAAACCATCTGTCATGCTGTTTCATAAGGAACACTAACGCTTGATCCAAAGATAATCTGTGTCTATATGATATCAATATTTGAGGTGACAACTCATCATGTATATTAACTTGTAAAGAAATGTTCCAGTGTTATCATGCCCCCCTCCCTTCTTCAGTTGTATATTGTGCTGTAGTGGGTTTCAATTGCCATCTTCCATGTTACAGTAGTCAACATCACAAGCAATATGTGTTACAGAGCAACGAGGTAGACAGCTCCAACGCCATGGAAAAGGAAGGTCTTCAGCGCTCCCTGCAAAAAATCCAGGAGTATGCAGAAATAGGCACATTGGTCACTGATCGACATGCAGGAATAAACAAGATGATCCGTGAGCAGCATCCCAACATCCAGCACCTCTTTGATGTCTGGCATGTTGCCAAAAGTAAGCCTAACCTATTCATACATATTTACTGCTTTACTACTATATTTAGGAGAGGATATTTCTTTATACACCAATTATGTTTTAACAGCTTTCCTCGATTTAAAAGAGTTTTTGTTTTGTTTTTCCCCTTTCTTTTAAGTCAGTTTAAGTATTCAAGTGAAACTCCTGGTTCTCGTGTTATATTAAAGTAATATATGATAAAAATTGAAGAAAAAAAATCATTTTGCACGTCGATGAAGATTAGACATCTAGGCAATAAGATACGCCAAAAAGCAATTACTCAAGCAACTGGATTTGATTTTGGAAACGGTCAGACGTTTCAAACAAGATCCGTTGTTTTTTGTCAGTGACACGTTTCATTTACACTTGTTTATTCAGGCATCAAGAAGAAGCTGAAGAAGCTGAGTAAGACGAAAGGCTGTGAAGACCTCAAGGTATGGATTGCCAGTATCATCAACCACCTTTATTGGGCTGTGACGTCTACACCTCCTGGCAACGGTGACCTCATTGTCGAGAAGTGGAAGTCTGTGCTTCAGCACATTCACAATCGGCACAGGGGCTTTGGCGGGCTGTTCCCAAGGTGCGCACACGGGCGACTGAGGGGAAGAGAACGGCGCAAGCCATGGCTCTCTTTTCGTAAGTATAAACTATTTTTATAGTACCCTGTAGTTATAGTATTTAGCTAAGGTTTATGAGATATAGTTTTGTGTTTGCTTTATTCATTTGCAGGAACTAAGTACACAGGCACATGTTTTCCAGATACGAAGGTCTCTGTGGAACTGGAGAAGATCGTCTGCAACAAGCAACTATGCAAGGCCTTGAAACGCCTTTCGCCATCCTACCAGACGTCATATCTCGAGGCCTTCCATAGTCTCATTCTACATTTTGCGCCCAAAATGTACCACTACTCGTACCAAGGGATGGAGAACAGGTAATCGAACCGTAATCTTCTTAAAGATATAAAAGTTCCCCTGTTTATAAGAAAGTTTTTATGTGAAATAAGCAGCGGTCAATTTAATGCGAATAATTTTCCCAATAATTCTTACAGTTCTTGTTTCTGGGCCAAATGCAGTAATACTTAGTATTTACATGTGGGTAGCTTTATTGTAGAATGATTACACTGTTTGTGGTCTCATTTCAGGGTAATCCTGGCGGCATTACATTTCAACGAGAACGCGCACAGGGCGCAGGCACGGACCAGGGATGGAGATGGCATCTTCAGCATCCACTTCCCCAAGTACAAGCAGGGCGGGCACATTGTTAGGAGAGTGCTAGAGCAACCAACTTTTGGTAAACTATTGAATCTTTTTGCATGCTTCTACGTTTTGACAGTTCATCAGTTTAACAGTTTTTTAAAAATAATCTATATTCATTTTTCAAAATCAATAGCTGCACAAACTGGAATGTACATAGGATTCATAGATTATCAAGTACACTGACAGCCTTAAACACTTAAATCATATGACTTAGATATGCAGATGGATGTCAAAAATAAAATACCAGTCATTCAAAAATAGTAATTAAGAACAAATTGTGTGTGGGCTTCACTAATACAGGCATAATAAGTCAGTTGAACAGTTTGTTTAATTGCTCATTCACGGTTTTCCATGAACCCGGTGTAGTTAGGAGAGGAAAATGCCCTCCTAATGGTAGACACAACACACGCTGGAAGAGGGACTCTGATCTCCTTGCCCAAGTGCCCGTAGCACCACCGGACAAACTGCCTGTATGCTGTGTATCTCTTCCACCTGAAACAGGAGACAAGCATTTGTAATGATACAGGCAATAATCAGAACTCCATTGCAGGGAGGGGAAATGCATATAAAAGTGACGATTGAATTTTGGACAAGTGGAAAATTGGTTCGAGCAAGTAATTTTTTTTTATATAGTTGCCTGATTAGCGATAGGACTGGTGAATTTTAGAAAACTTGTCCAATCTTGTATTCTTAGTCATATTTAAAAATAAATTGAGAATATTTCCTGCCCCAAACTACTTTATACTTACTCATTTCCAAGATTCTCTCCATATTGGTCCTGGTAGTTGATGTGTGCCACCTCCAGACCATATTCATTCAAGCACACGGGCTCAAAGCCGGGGTGCTGAACGATACACTGCAGGCCGTCTCTTTTTTCAGACACTCTGTCTTGCTCATGACAGCAAATGCTCTCAGTGAGTGTAGGCATCACTTCACAGAGTCCGCAAGTACACCTAGTAGTAAATATGCAACATAACGTTAATTGATTTCATTTAAACTTGGTCTTTATCAGGTTACGTCATGGAGCTGGTGGGTCTGGTGAAGCGTATGTGTGGTGGAGAGGACTTCGATGGTGACGTCCTGGAACAACAGATTCCAGAGCCGCTCAGCGCTGCCTGTGACAGGCCAAACAAGGCAGACGCAGTCAGGAGACACACAACACGTTTTGCTGCAAACAATTTGCAGTACTAGTAGTGTTTCATCGTAGCTTAGGATGACTGGCATGCAGAGAGTGCTAGATAGGTTTTTCCTTAAACAACCAAAAATGGCTGTCAGTATGTCTGTGTCAAAAATCATACTGGTTCATTTTGTACTTAGCACAATATCAATGTGCTTCTTCACTGATTTTCACTGTACTTTTATATGTGTCGGCCGAGGATATTGATAAAGACACATGACATGTTTTGCTGCAAAGATGCAGTGATGTCTGGAACATTGAGATATGTTTACTAGATGACACCTGTCTGAAACTTTTTTTTCATTTTTTTTCATGTTTCATCCTAGTTATGGATGGCTGGCAGATGGTGTTAGGTTGCCTTTTCCTGGAACAACCAAAAATGGCTGTCAGTATCTCTGTGTCAAAAGTGATACTAGTTCATTTTGTACTTCTTGACGAATTACTAGCAATTGTTGGTATAGAAAAGGACTAGTGTCTATCTTGACCTCAAAACTTCTCACGTTTTAAATATTGTTGCAAGGTTTGACTATTATAATATGTTTCACCTAAGGCTAAGCCAAGGATGACTGACTTGCACTAATAGCTTGATGATGAAGTTTTCTTACTAGCAGGCAGTGATAATATTAGTAATAGCTAAGCTTGCAAAGAAATGCTATCTGGTCAGTATCTGTAATAAACACAAGCTGTTTTTGAGACCACACAAGTTGTATAAAATGATGGTATTGAAAAGTTGTTGTGCAACTAGAGTCAAGAAACCTATGAAAACGTGGAAACACTGCTCATGTGATTTTTGGCAACTTATCTAATATGAAAAAAAAAAAGAATATCACCAAAACAAAATACCAAGTGAAAATCCTCGTCTCTTCAAAACATTACAACCTCTATGTTGGATGTGGATTACTCTTAGAGAACACATATTTGACGGTATAAGACGTGACCTGATATGTAGCGGCGAAGTTTTGAGCCGAGGGCACCCGTACTATAGGGGAGATACGATCTCACACACACGGACGTAATCACGTAAAATTTGGACTTGAAGTAAGAAAATCGACGGCAAAGTAAACTATATTTAGGTTTGATGTTATTTTTTCCATCGTTCACGCACACACTCCAATTGTTTGTTATGTTTCAAACGTAGAAGTCTGTCCACGAACAAATGAAACATAGCGCGGCGGCCAAGAAAACAATTTGGCCGCCATCTTTTTTTTCACGACACCATGACCTCTAAGAGTCTAACGTAAAAATATGCTCTCTCTACAGCCTACTTTTATGTTGTCTATTCTATGTCCATGCTAAAAAAATAGAGATATAAACCACAGGAATAACATGAAAGCCGTTCTTACCATGATTCGACATTTTGTATGTCTCGCGGGATCCCTGCTTCAGCGCCCCCAGGTTGAAAACCGGCAGCGCCAGCGCCAAGGTCTTCGTCACTGCCGGAGCTCGGCTCCTCCGCTGGCGGATCGTCAAGGTAGGGTTCGTACCTATACGGCTCAACAGTGACAATGTCCGCTAGAAACTGATCATGATCTGGACCGAAGGGTTCCTGAAACTCATCACTGGAGTCACTGGAGTCAGATTGCTGAAATTTCTCTTCGTGATCCATCAGTCCGGTTGTTTACTGGTTTGCTGGTTGTGCAGACGAGCGGGCGGTACGCATGCGTTCTACTGTTTACGTCACGGCGTCACGTGACTTATTTCTGAGACGGTCGCCGGGCTTGGCCTGGCCCCTCGGGAAAACCACACTTTGAAAGGCCATCAAAACTTTATTCCGCAATCATGGGGTTTACAATTAACTTCAAAGTATTTTATTGTGTGTACATTTTTGATATTCACAGGCTTTTCGACTATTAATGGAGGTGTCTTATACACTTTAAGAAAATACAAGGTAGTGATTAAGTTTGAGTGAAAATACGCCAGTTGTACTTTTTCTAATGATATTGCCAGCCATCTTGAATTTTTACTAACTTCGTCATTACATTAGCATAAATTATGATCAAACTTTAGTTGTCACATTACCATATTTTAGACATATTTTAATCAAAATTAGTGGTTTCTGTAAAATCTGCATTCCAGAATTCAAAACACGACAAAATCATAAAATTACTCGTGTCTATATTTCGAATGTTTGTTTATTAGATATTGAGAGAATCTTAACAGCATTCTAATCTATCAAGATTCTTTAATGTGTTTCTGTATCGTTAGAATTTTAGTCAAAATGTAAGCTGCGAAGCCTGGCTTTACGCAGTTGGTGAGATAAAGCTCATGAACGCGTAAAACGAGGCCCGTATATCCGCCACAGGTTTTAAATCATAACAGCTCCAGAATGTAGTTTGTCATAAACAGAGAAAAAAAAAGAATCACAAAACCTTGTGTAATATCGTTAGAAACATTGAAATGAAAGATAAAAAATACGAGAAAGCATAACCCTTTTCATTGAGAACCGCGCATACTTTTATGTCCCCTAGCGCCTAAATTACTTACGCTTGAGCAGCCAAACCTAGTGAATTTTCCTAAAACTTAATTTTACCACATTTAAAGAGTTTTTTTTAATTTTCCTGTAGCCGTGCAAATCGGTTGTTGTGACGAAAATTGCTAATTTCGGCCCTTAGAATGTAGTTTTTCAGTTTTTCTTGCTTAATTCCTGCTTGAGTATATAAATAGAATAAAGTATAGATACTTTTTTCGTTGAGTTTATATTGTATACCAAAGAGAGAAATGAAATGTGAAAAGGCTATACAGAGCCTATTTCCATATTTCATATACCTAAGTCCTCTGGAAAAAAATCATATTCCTAATGCAGCTAGACGAATCATCGATCATTAAAATATCTGTTGTTGTATCTCCACTATAACAAAAAAGCAAGAAGAAGATGAATTTATCCAACGATAGTTTCATCTAGTATGTGCTAACGGAATCTTTTCAACAAGTCGTGTTTCGACCTTAACTCAGCCCGGTGTGGCAAAAAATGTCCCAAATCATTTTATTTTGGTTTTGTCACACGAATTTAAGAAGAAAAAACACTTACCAGAGGACTTCTACTGTAGTGACTCACAATCCTTCTCGCTTAAACCTCAGCTACTGCAATATTTGGTCTCGGTAGACAGAGTTCGTTCCTGGTGTCGGTTGACTGTAATAAAATATTCAAAACACAGGACGAACCATTTCGCAGGTGCCTAACATCAAACTTAGATGCATTAGTATGTCATCACTTGGTGGTAATTTGTATGTTTAGTGAATGGGGCGCTTGTCTGTACGAAGATGTGCTTCGTTACGACATGATTCTTATTGTTTTACAGTAAAAAGCGAATCTGTGTTCTTTGCATTCTTTTTTTATTTGAACATTTTCGAGCACAACAACAACAACAGACAAATGAGACGTCAGGTTCCTAAATATACATGAGACCACCACGCCATGTGGGGTGATGTCTCTTTGTTACAATTGTGATTTCAGAAATTGGCTCAAATATCTGGATATATATGTTTTTAGTTGTTTCCAGATAATATATAAGTAACATGATGAGTTACCAATCATTTTGTTGGTATTACGTAATGACGGGTTTGTAAAAACTCTTTATTCTTTTCCAAAATTTGTCTGCTCGTAGAGAAAAACAAAACTTGTAAAACGTCACTAAACTCTTACATAAAACAAAATGCAGCCATGCCCGAGACTCATCAAGGATTGCTTCGTATATCTATATCCCTTTCCCTCCCATGGGTAATTTTTCCTTGTAGAGTACGTTTGGGAAAGTTTTAGAATGATGGTGTGCAGACGATAAAATATGATGCACATCATTAAAAGGAAACTGCAAAAAAGAATGAATAACAAAAGAAGGTCGTTACCATGAACACAAGCTAATTTACTAGGAATTACAAGCGCACAGGTTGGTTGGTGATATTTTCAGTAAGGGCTGCACGTGCACAGCTTGCTAGGTTCGAACTTGACATTACAGTTAAGCGTGCCAACACAGTTTACCATGAAGTAAAAATGACATATGACAGATTGTTTTGCAATCGGATTCCCACTCTCTAAACTGAACAGTCAGTCAGTCAGTGAGTCATAACCATACGGTGTATTACAGCACCGTAACTGAACGGTATAATGTAAATGTGTAATTGTTGAGAATTTATGTTTCTTGTAACAGGAGGCATGACGACCATACATATTATCGGCATTTGTCAAACAAATTGCAACAAATCAAGTTACAACTGTCTAACGAAGGTTTATTTTGAAAGAAACTAAGGCTTTATAAGATAAAATGCCAGTGTTTAAAAAAAATTACCGATGAAATGACCACCAGTGTCAGTGAATACAGACCTGAACCTTCTAATTTTTGCAAGTTTGACCAAGGCCATTTCACTACACAAAATGTAAAACAATTAAACGTTCTGTTGATGTACTATGGGCAACCTTTGAATCATAGCAAAGCTCGCCCTGCAAAAGCAATTACGTCGAAACCATAATTTTTAGGCATCACTTACTTACTTAGGCCTGCTTTTCATTACCATATCATTAATTGCAATAAGAATGATATAGTATTTCAATTCCCGTCAATCATGAAATCTTTTAGCAAATTTTACTTTTCGCTAGCTCTACGGAGAATGGACAAATCATATATCTATCAATGAATTAGAAGCTTTACCTTTACTTGACAATAGCATAAGTGTACATGGGATGAGTTTTTGTTCTAGATTTCTATTATCATTTGTTTAATAATGTTTGTACTTATTGATGTCTATAGATATCTTTACCTTCAATTGTCCTTATATCTTACGCTGTTTAAAACAAAGTCATATTCAAAGAAAGCTTTTAATTAGAGTAAAACCTCCATAAAAGTTCTCAATATTCTTAAATAAACTTTTCCATTTCAAAACAATGTAAACAAACATCATTACGGGAATGTCTGGGTGAAGTTCGAGAGTTGATATTATTTTGAATCCCATCCATCGTCATTAGTTGATATATTGAGCTTAAAAAAAACTGTCTATATTTTAATCTAAAAGTACTTATTTTAGCGTATGGATGGTTTCAGTAAGGCGTGCGTGATCAAGAAATGATGCTACATTCCATACTCACCAGATGACGTCTCGTTTTGAGAGAACGAAGACATAACGACACAACCGCAATATTTCGTTCTGTGTAGACAGATTTAAATCTTGGTATCATTTGAATAAATTATAGACTCAGAATTTCCCTGGAGCCCCTGACAGAATGCATGACGTTATGATCGTTTGTTGGTTTATCTGGAATATATTTATCAAAGCGCTTGTCTTAAAAAAAGTGTACTTTATCCAGACAAGTCTTTTTTTTAATATTGTACAAAAAAAGTGATTGTAAGTCGCGATCGTATGCACGCAATATTCTTTTAAAAAAACGTGTTCACATGAACTTGCCCAAGACTTTTTTTCATCATCAGACGAAACTTAAGGTTTCTGAATAGCTATAAGACCATCACGTCATTTACATTGTTCAGTTTGGAGAAAGTGAATCTGATTGTCAAACCCAATATATCATGTGTCGTCTTCATAACATAGTAAACTCTGTCGGTACAGTTAACTATTATGTCAAGTTTGAACCTGTGCATGTGCAGTCATTACTTAAATAGTCTATCACCAAGCAACCTGTGGGCTTGTAATAACTAGTAAAATAGCATGTGTTTAATGCAAGGCCTTCTTTTCTTAATTATTCTACCTTGCAGCTCTTTATTAACGATGTGCAGCATTTTTTTACGTCTACACGCAATAATTCTAAATCTTTGTACTGTTCAAAGAAAAAAATATAAACAACTCGTCTTCGGAGGGAAAATATATAAATATGCGAAGCAAGCCTTGATGAGTCTTGGGTATGGCTGCATTTGATTTTACATAAGAGTTCAGTGACATTTTACATTTTTCTCTCTGCGACCAGACTGATTTTGATTTTAAAAATTGGAATCGGACGATATAAGCATCGACAAACCCATTCTTACATCATACGAGCAAACATAATCATGTTACTTGTACATTATCAAGAAGCAACTAAAAAAAAATAAACCCAGATATTTGAGTTACTTTCTGAAACTGCAATTACGACACAGAGACTTCATCTCACGTAAAACGTTGGTCTCGTGTCTATTCAAGAACGTCTTTAATTTGTCTGAAGTCGATGACAAACGTGCTGGGGCGAGTTCATAATCAAATTGAATCATCATCATCATCGGTCGGCTGCGGCGCAGGCGACTGTAAGTTTCTTCCAAGACCTTCTGTCGGCAGGAATAAAGGAATGTAAAGAACACAGATTCGCTATTTTTTGCGAAATAAATAAGAATTATGCCCTAATGAACCACACGTTTGTTCCTATAAGGTCTTGTATGTCCTTATACTTCCATCTTACCTACAAGTGATGACATCTCAATGTATCCACATTTGATGTTAAGCACCTGCGAAATGGTTTGGCCTGTGTTTTAAATAAGTCATTTTTGCATTTTGCGACTTGCAGTCGCAAAATGCCTTCTGGCCAGTGTAGTCGCCGTTGTGATGTTGTGATGTTGTGATGTTGTGATGTTGTGATGTTGAGATGAACGGACCTGTTCAATCCATGGCAAACATTTGTATACCTGTTAAAACAGGCATTTCTTCAACATGTTCGCACTAGCGCAGTGGTAAAGTTTACGCATTCTAAACCAATGCACTCGGTTCGAATCCGGGGAGGTAGATTTTTTTCAACTTTTTTTTTCTTTTTTACATCCATTAAAATACTAATTTTTACATCCATTTGGCCACAACAATTTATTTCTTTGGTTAACGGATTCGCCGCTTCGTTTTTTTGCCGAATAGAAATAAAAATTAAAAAAAAAACCTTAAAAATGCCCCGCAACAGAGCTCACTCAAAAACAGGCAATGTGTAGTGAAATTTGCTGCAGTTCACGCAAATTTTAACAGGTGGCGTCTAGATCTGCTGCAGTTCAGGCACATATGTGAATCTCTCCATGCGCCAATATCAGGTTTAGTTACTCTGTTCTATTTATATGACATTCTAATAACTAGAAAAAAAACGTTCACACACGCAAACATTGGCAAAATGCCAGCTTTTTTAAAAGCACTTGTTTACAGTCAACCGGCACTAGAATCGAACTCTGTACACCGAGAACCAAATATCGTAGCTGTTGAGGTTACAGCGAGAAGGACTGTGAGTCTTTCAATAAAAGTCATCTGGTGAGTGGAGCGGAGCACCCACACTCGGTCAAAAGAAACGGGAGGCAGCAACAGGTTAGTCTTATACACATGTAATGTCAAAGCGCAATACCTGTAGGATTAAAAGTTAACAAATGAAATCGTGATTCTGAAGTTTTGTGACTCGTTCTCATCAACTTTTCAATCCAGGAAAATAACGCCACAATGTAACTGAGAGCCGGTATTTCTTTATATCAAGGAAAAAAATACTTATAATATATAGGAGATTGTCTCTTGAAGCACGGTTTTCATCTATTGCATTGTTTAATAGTATTTCACTCCATACCACAGGAATACATACCAATTTGTATGCATAACATTTTTTTATTATTCTTACACCAAAAAGCACATTTTAGCCATCGTATTGCAACCAAGTGACAATTGATAGTTAGCTGTATAGTATATACTTCACCATGGAGAAATGTTTGACATCAGGCTCATATCTCATTTCAGAAACTGGCGAGACGACGAAAGGCGTACAACCTGGCACGCGACAGCTGGTCAGAGAAGTCTAGGAGACGGGCGGAGGAGACTCTCCACAAAGACTTCATGTCGTCGGAGTCTTCCGACAGTGAAGTGGAGGGGCCAAAAACCTTCAAGGTCAGAAAGCTGGCCTGGGAGTCAGGAAAGATGACCAAAATCAAGGAGTCGCTGGACGCTGTCGTGCCACTTCGGGGCTCTCCTCGAATCCCTTCTCGTGAGCTTTCGGACAGAAAAGTACCAGAGTGGACCCCGGAGTGGGCGATCAGCAAAAGGTATCAGAACGGCAGAGCACCAGCAACTGACGTCAGCGAGCTGAGACTGGAGTTGGATAGCGAGTAGGACGACAGACAATTAGGAGCAGATTTTGTTTGATTAGTTTAGTGTAGCAGTTTTTTTCTCAAAGAGTTTTCAAAGTCAAGTTTGTAGCCACAGAATAGTCGTTTGCAACAACCAATTTGAGTAATTAATGTCAACATTTGTTTGTCCTTTATACTATGTAAACACAATTTACTACTAGTAATTACGGTCCCTGTGAGTTAGTGTTTTTTACATGTTCAACCGGTTTTTCCAGGTATGTTTACTTGTATTGAATTATTCTACCAGTTAAGGAACCCTTGTAAAACTGAAGAAGAGTGATTAATGTCACCCGAACCGCCTGTAAGTCGGAAATATCTCATTGTTATCGAATTCAATATCGTTTTTTGACATTCATTAATGAGCTATGTTTTTAATCGGTTTAAGATAATCTGATACAACAACATGCTGTTTTCAATGTGATTGCCTTGTGTATATGGAACTCTGAGAAGAGAATAAAAAGAATGTTGACTTGATATTGTGGACTGTTTGTCAATATTTCAGGTTAAGTCGATAGCATTCTTACAGGGATGCATGCTTGCTGCAGCATACACGGTTACACGGTATATAATACTATTCATCACACAATATTTAAGGAGCATTACGATTCTTAAAAGCAGCTTAAATAAAATATTTAAGACTATATTGAAATACTTAAAACCTACTTAAACCAGACGTAAGGCAAATAAAAATATACGATTTAAGATACATTTACGGTGCTTAAACAATGTTTAAACATTTGGATTTAAGCTTAGTTTAAAGAACTTAAAAGTTGCTTAAATGTGTGCCACTACGTGCGCTTTACGGACTATTTAAGTCGACGTATGACACTCAATTTAAGCAGCATTTACAGTGATTAAACGCTGTGTAAACGTAAGAATTTAAGCATAGTTTACGATACTTAAAAGTTGCTTAAATGTGTGCCACAACGTGTCCTTTACAGACGCACGTAATCATAGCTTAAATATAATATTTCCGAATGCGTAAACATGACGTAATGTAACTTAAAGAATGCCAATACGGTACCCTTAAGCACACTTTAAGAGTGCTTAAAGAGCAGTTTTCATGCAGTGTAAGCTGTTTTGTTTAGTGAATTCGCATGACAGAAACCAAAATATAAACAACCAGAAATGAAAAAAAAGCCTGAAAAGTACGTTATTAGGGCCGAAATCAGCAATTTTCGTCACAACGATTTCCACAGCTACACGAAAATGTAAAATATTTTACAATTTTGTAAAATTAAATCTCAGGAAAAGTCACCATATTTGGCTGCTCAAGGGTAACCGTTTAGGCATTTTGTGACATGAAAGTATGCACGGGTCTCAGAGCCGGCCAATGAAAAATGCTTTGCATTCTTTCTGTTGTCATGTGTTATATCTGCGCGTTTCTGTTTCTATCGGTATTACACAACATTCTATAATTCTTTTTTTTTTTGGTACTATTTAAACATGTGGCTGTTGTGCTACAAAACATATAGCAGATATACGTGCCTCACACGTGCTTCATCAATGGCGTAAAGCTAGGCTTCGCCGGCCCCGCTTTGATTAAAAGTCTAACACACAATGCAATCATGATAGATAAGAGTGCTGGTCTTGAACATCGGACTTTTCTGTCTCTGATATGCAAGCATTCCAAATATTGAACATACAACACATACAATATCTACTTTTGAAATTATTTTTTAAATTAATTTTGACGCTCTTGGTGTTTGAACTTGACGCTGCAGGTTACCTTTGTGCGGGCACGGCTTGTGCGCTGTATCTCCAGAACGCAACGTGCAACTGTGCTGCTATTTGATACATGGGCTGACGCTAGTGTCCTAATGGTCAGGTTTGATTTTGGGCCTCCTAGTGTTTGAACCTGATACTGCATCCCCCACTATCTGCTTGGTTGTTAAAACAGGTGATGGTTGGGTTTGGGTTGATTGATAGGTCTTTAAGTTTACATGTGGAACCATCATCTGTTTTTGCAGTGGCCTGTACCACCTTCAATGTATCAGGTTACTTTGTATCACCTTAGTGGCAACCGTGTCTCCTGCAAGATGATATATCTGTTGCTGTATTGGTTAGGTACAATTTGAGCTTGCTTCTTAGTCTTTGTGGTGTTTTGCGACCTGTGTAGTACTGAGTTTAAAGTTCTGTTACAAGTTCATTTACCCTGTTTGGCAATCAGTAGAAGATCAACTTTCTAAAGTGGAGGAGAAATGTATAGAGCTTGAGTGTAAGAGAAAGGTGTGTTTTTCACAGTATTGAACCAATCTTAGTAAAAACTTCGGAGAAGTTATAGAAGATATTGACTGGCAAAGTCACGGAAGGAAATTTCCTTCAGGTCAGGTACTTCAACATTTACGCCTGGGGTCCAAATGGACACCACTCGGGTGGTTAAGAAATCCATACTATTGTTCTCTATAGGGCCATGACAGCAGCCAATCTATTGCCGGTATACCGGGCGTGTATCAACCGTTTTTTTATTCAACTGGAAGTCGGCCGACTTGTATTGCATTTCTAAAAAGCACTGCAATTCTGGTTAGAAAAGCTAGGAGACGTTTTTGATCCATGGCGTCGAGTCTTGTACAACGCATCTAACGTTATTATGATGGTAGATAATTGCAGTTCTATCAAGGGATATCAGGGGACGCTTTTATATAATCAATAAACAAGTGTTTCAGCAAAAGATGCTTTTCACCTGTGGCAAATGTTGTTGATTCCTTGCAAATTTGTACGGAAGTTTTACTTTGCGTATTGGAAGGTCCAAAATAACAATTCCCTGGTGGATAGGTGTTATGCTGAAATATTGAATTTATTACTAAAACCATCAATTTGTTAATGTTGTCTGTGCTTGTGCGTGTCTCTTTTTTGTACTTGACTGTGCTTGTATGTGTGTGTGTATGTGTGCTTGGGTGTATAGACGTGTGTTTGTTTGTGGTTTTGTATGATTGTAAGTGTCTGTCTGTGTTTTTTACCTGCCTGTTTGTGTTTAATTGTGTGCATGTCTTTGTGTTTCACCACAAGCACATGAAAGATATGGCCAGAAAGAGACATCTTTCCCCCAGACTATGGTGCCTGTCCTCAGCGCCTTGGCCAGGGGCATGGCTGGGGACCAATGGCGGTCGCACATCTCGTCGCCGCTGTTAAGGGCCCTTAAAAAACCCTGGTCCCATTGGAATGCATTGCGCCAGGGTTTTTTACACCTATTTTTTTTTATACCAAGGAAGTACCGCCGGCGCTTAGCACCAAGACATGCCCGTCACCCGCCCGCATCGACCTAGCGCGAAAGATCCGGATTCCGGGGCCGTCTGACCGCCTGAGGCGGTGAAATCGGGTCTACACCTGTCCAGCTTGATGACGTCATCATGGCCTCAGAGCCACGGAAAGGTATAATCGCAACATATGGCCAGAAAGAGACATCTTTCCCCCCAGACTATGGTGCCTGTCCTCAGCGCTAGCGCCTTGGCCAGGGGCATGGCTGGGGACCAATGGCGGTATCCGATTTATGAACAATTCATGACTGTATCAAAGCCAATAGTTGTCATGTTACTTGTAATTGTACTTTGTACTAGTTTGGATGTCTTTCGCAAAGCAATTCTCTTGCCTAGCAAATTGCTTTTTAGCGCAAGTTGTTCATCTAAAGTTCATCTGTGTTGGTAGAAGTCATTCTTGAACTAATTTAACTGTAACATCCAACACAAAAATCGGACTCACCCATATTTTCGATTAAACAGCACCAGTCTATGTCGAGGAATGAACAATTCACTGCTGCCGTAAGTCACGTTGTGCAGATCAAACAAACGAGGAAGTCTATGGCACCCACTGTCTCTGTTCAGGGATGATTGTAAAGCTCTGATGTAAAGATGGCTGCTTCAATCCATCTAGCAAAAATTCCGGTTCTATGTCCAAGATTTTAACACTGGATAAAGTTAAAATCTTTGACAAAGAACCAGAACAGACTTGTTAACGTCTGTAGATGTCCGAAAACAAGTACACTGCGATTAACTGTGATACAAACAGCTGTGTCCGTCTAATTTTGCCGTTTCTCTGAACGCACGGGAAATACAATTAGGTGATACAACATCGATCTAAACACCAGCCGTGCTGTTACCTAATAGCGCCATCTGGCCGATCTGTGAGAAGACACCCCGGGGGAACAGAGGATTGAGTTCCCGTCAACACACAGTGTTGCAACATTACAAACACATCACAAACAGTTACAGCAGGCCCCACTACAACCATGGAGAAACGTTCGCCAAAGTTGGGGACGTTTGTTCTCTACATCACCATGTTGTCTGTGCTGTGGCTGATGTTTGTTTTTATCGTGTTTACGCTGACGGCTTTGGACGACAGTAGATCACGTGAAGTCATGGATCAAAATGTGCGCTTTGCTTATCAAAAGGTGAGTTATCTCAATATATGTTAACTGTTTTTGCCTGAAGAAGATATTCTTTTACTATATTATAGGCACATACCATTGTATGCAGTACCCATCTGCTTGATATTAGATACAGTTATACACTGTATAACAATGGGAAAACAAAGAAATGGTACGCTACTCTCGTATGATTACGTCAGGTTCTACATTGCCCAATACTTATACTAAATGCGATGCATGGTACGGAGCTTAGCTGTCTAATTGTAACGTTCCATTTATCCAGTGTCTATTAGCTAAATAGGAAATACAACGGTGCTTTGCTATGCTTTACTCACGTACCACGTGCATGGTATGCAGCATCAATTTGCTTGGTTCTAAATGCAATAATAGTACATTTCGTTAAAAAAAGTTAGTCATTATAATTTATATAACTGGATACCTTTTTGCTAGATACAAATACTCTAGCATTCATCCTTACCATTCTTTGTTCACGTTCATTGTATCAAGTGTCTATTTACTAGATGCGATGGTTTTTGCATTTACCGAACATAGGATTTTGTATTTCGAACAGGAGTTGGTACAGAATCTACACAATTTATGAAACCTCGACCCTTTATCAACGTCATAGTTAACAAACCTAGCGTATACCCTAAGATTATGAAAGTGTTTGCAAATTTCTAAAATTATTGTTTTATGACGGCCAAGATATTTACGCTACTTATTTTTTTTTCTTCATTAAGCATGATATTCCGAGAAAACCTGTCAACTTGTCAACGGCCCTAGCCCGACCCCTTGATGTAAACCGGATCCTCCCGGGTACACTGGGAACAGGAGTGTACTTCTCTCCTCGGACAGACGAAGAAATGAGACTTGTGGCTGAAGGTTATGAGAAATACGCTTTTAACCAGTACGTCAGTGACATGATCTCTGTACACAGGACCTTACAAGACCTAAGGCACCAATCGTAAGTATCTATTCGATAATATATTGATATCATACTTCCAAAATGATGATAGCGTTCAGTACAGATGGACAGTTAAGCACGAGATATCCTTCAATAATAAATCCCAGTTGCGCGGTGTGTGTTATAAATGACTAAACATGCAGAACATTGTATACCAAACGCAGCAAGGTTCACTGATACCAAATTTTAGTTGCAGAGAGAAAGCGTACTTCCAGCCTTTGCCGTCGACTAGTGTCATCATCGTGTTCCATAACGAGGCCCTGTCCACCCTTCTCCGCACGGTGTACAGCGTACTGGAGAACACACCAGCAGAACTGCTGCAGGAGATCTTACTGGTGGACGACTTCAGTTCGTACCGTATGTTAGACATTCATTGAAACACACCAGCAGAACTGCTGCAGGAGATCTTACTGGTGGACGACTTCAGTTCGTACCGTATGTTAGACATTCATTGAAACACACCAGCAGAACTGCTGCAGGAGATCTTACTGGTGGATGACTTCAGTTCGTACCGTATGTTAGACATTCATTGAAACACACCAGCAGAACTGCTGCAGGAGATCTTACTGGTGGATAACTTAAGTTCGTACTAGGGCTGGGTACCGGTACGGTGTACCGGTACAAAAACCGGTTTTTCTTATTGGACCGGTCCAGAAAAACCGGACCTGAAAAAATTCCTTGAACCGGATGTTGGACCGTTAGGAAAATGAACAGATTATATGATCGATCAGGCATTCAAATTTCTTTGTAGCGAAATGGACCATTGTTTTGAGTATTATTCATTCACAAGTTTTGACATACTGAATCAAGTCCAGGTTTAGGTCCGGACCTGGACCTGATACTCTGGACCTGAACCGGACCTGGACCTGAATTTTCTTTACCGGTACCCACCCCTAGTTCGTACCGTATGTTAGACATTTATTCTAACCTCAAGGAAGTACTAGTAAGTTGACCTCCAACGGGGTGATTGGTTGCGGTTTTGTTTGAGGGTGCTTGATTGTACCTATAATTCAAGATAGTTTGATAGTTTTTGGCTCGTATTGGTTTTGAGTCGAAATTCCAAGGAAATATTTTGATTCGGGGCCTCCCATCTGTATTTAATCACAAGCTGACAGCCCTTTCCTAAAACAGCGTGGTGTAGAAACAAATTAAAAACATCAACGAAAGACCTTTGAAACAGTTGAAAAATTTCGGAATTGTCGGTATTAACCAATGATCATTGAAGTCGTTAAAGATTCGTGTATATCACTGAGAGCTTGCTGAGAGACCGATGAGATACGAGGGGTGATCAATAAGCTCTCGGCCTCATAATAGATAATACATAATAAAGCCCCGTTTACAAATCAAGAATTCAGCTCGGTCGACTTGTCAGCGAGCTCCAAATGGGCATTTTCGGCCGAAGTATGACCGGCGTTTGGGCGATTACGCGGGCTTCGGGCGACTTTTAACAGCTCGTCCGTTGGGATTTAAACCTCCGTGGGATGTCAGTTGTGCACAAAAAAGCAGGAAAGACAATGACTTGAACTTTCCCGAGGGAAACACCGAGCCCCGTCCAATTTGTGACGGTGCAGATTATTTGATAAAAAGTAAAGCCGATGCTCGGGCGATGTTGAAATTCGGCGAGCTCTGACCGAGCGACAAATTCGGCCGGCGTCCGCATGAATTGTAAACCCGGCTTAAGCACAACTCAGATTTCGAGGCACAAATTTATAGTAGGAAGCCTTTTATCAATATCCTCCAAATTTCAAATCATTGCAGTCATTACTTTCCAGGAATACGTTGTTTTAGAAAAAAACAAGGCTGAACTGTGATCAGACATGTGTGGGTCGGGTTCCCCATGCCGTAAATTGTTTGTGATTAACAAAAGACATGTCGAGATGTTTGATAATGATTCTCCTCCTATTTTATGCAAAAAGAAATGGACTTCCAGTAGCACAAGTTGACCCGCACACACCTCAGGTCGCAGCTCAATTGTCCACTTTTTTTCGTTCTCCCTTACCTAACGTTAATGGTTGTGGCCCCCAAGTAATGATCACATTGATCTGAATTTTGGTACATATTTATAATTATATAAGAATTTATACTTGACATTTAATAGAAGGTTCGTTGAGAAGTAAAAATTCAGCACACCAGATATATGCTTTTCCTGGCCGCACAGCAGTTCCTGACAGACCCCCCTGTCCAGTAATCTCCAAGCAGATCCTACGGTAGCATTAGATAGTATCAAAAGCTGGCAGAGGAGTGAAGCCGGCTTAGGAGTGTGTTTTGCTACCGGGGATCTGCCTCCACTGAAACAGGGAGGAGCATTTCTATCCAACAATGGTGTTGCTGCCCCTCCCTGTGGTCATGTGCTAATGATTTTACGAGCGACTATATGGCAAATGTACACCTCCTGGCTGGCTATCTCCTTGGTACTATCTTATGCCATTGTAGGATCTGCTTGGAGATTACCTGTCCAGCTGTCTTCGCTATCTGCCCCGCCTTGGGCCCTACCATTTAACAAACTTGTAGGGGGGGTTGACTCACACACAACAACATCTATTCTTCGAAATCTAAGTTGTCCTTATTCATTTCAGGATAAGACCGACAACCCATGATCACCCCTCGTACGCCAATAGTCCCAGCTTTGTGGAACGCTAAACTGGCTCTCTCGGCCTTTCATTAATCGTGTTTTTTACGGATTGATATTTTGAGTTTATGTCTTGAATTAGTGTGCTTCGTATGTGTGTGTGTGTGTGTGTGTGTGTGTGTGTGT